>JARHVA010006997.1:297500-337500 GCA_037957365.1 Torreya grandis
CCAAGTTCTTGGCCTCCCATCAGGCCTAATTGAGAAACCCACCACCTATTATGGCCTCAAGAATGCCCTTCCCAATACATTAAAAATGCAATTTTTTAACCTAAGTTCAAACACACATAAAATGAAACCTATAATTTATTTGCATAAATAATTATATCCCTCTCCTTAATCTCTAATCCCTCTAATTTCACCCTATATTACTCAAGTGTGAGATTTGAAAGTAATCCATTGGACAAGTTGTAATGAGGGGTCCAAAAATGCATCTTTTTGGCATTAAACAATCAACTTCTTGAGCCCCAACTAGCATTTATGTCTCAAAGACATCCACCTAGGAATATATAATATAAATCAAATAAATATAAGTAAATTACATGTTACTAAACTTTCACATTGTTCAAATCCACTAAGAAGTGCATTTTCACTATCGTTTTGAAGTACAGAAACACTAATAACAAATATTGTTAAAGTTTAAGTTGTGCTTGCATAACTCTGGTTTAAATACTTCATGACTAAATAATAAAAATAAAAACACATATATGGGTATGATAATTTATATGAATATTTTTTTGGCCTCTCATCAATCCTAATTGACAAACACACCACCCATTCCAGCCTCAAGATTGCCCTTCCTAGTACGAAAAAATGAAATTTTTTAGCCTAAGTTTAAATATGTGAAAAATGAAAATTATAAGTCATTTCCATGAACCATAAGATCCATTACCTTCCTATTTTATCCCTCTAATTACCTAAATTACTCATAAAATTACATTGGCCAAATTGCAATGAGGGGTCCAAAAATGCAACTTTTTAACATTGAACAAGCAACTTCTTGAGCTCTAATTACCATTTCTACCTCTGGGATGTCCACATAAGAATATATCAATTTAATCACATATAAATAGTTAAATTACATTTTATAACACTTCCATGATGTCCAAACCCATGTACAAGTGTATTTTCACTACCATTTTAGAGCATGAAAACACTCACAATAAATGTTGTCAAAGTTTAAGTTGTGATTGTAAAACTCTAGTTTTGATGCTTTTTATTTAAAAAATGGAACTTATAACGTGTCTATGTGGGTAGATAATTTCTATAAATATGTTTTTGTCCTCCTATCAGGCCCGATCGATAAACGCTTCATGCATTCTGACCTCAAGAACACCCTTCCTAATACAACAAAAATGTTATTTTTTTACCTAAGTTCAAAGATGCATAAAATAAAACTTTTAAGTCATTTATATGAATAATTAAATCCCTATAATACCCATATTATTCCTATAATTTCCCCATAAAACACACTTGTGGAAGATATGAGAGCAATTTCTTGGACAAGTTGTAGTGAGGGGTTCAAAAATGCAACTTTTGGGCATTAAACAAGCAACTTCTTGAGCTCCAACAACCATTTCTACCTTCAAGACCTCCATTAGAGAATATATAAATTTTATCATGTTTATATAGGTAAATTACATGTGATCACACTAGCATGAAGCTCAAATCCACCTAGAAGTGCATTTTCACTAACATTCTGGAGCACAAAAAAACTGACAACAAATGTTGTCAAAGTTTAAGTTGTGATTGCAGAACTCTAGTTTTAATGCCTTCTAAACATAAAATTAGACTTACTACACATTATAGGCTTAGATAGTATCTAAAAACACACTATTATCTTCCCATAAGGCTTGATCGACAAGCCCACCACCCATTTTAGTCTCAAGAATGCCCTTCCTAATACAAGAAAAATGTAATTTTTTAGTCCAAGTTCAAAAACATATAAGTCATTTTTATGAACCATAAAATTATTTCCTTTCATATTTAATCTCTATAATCTCACCTAGATCACTCAAGTGGAGACTTTGCTAACAATATATTAGACAAGTTGCAGTGAGGGGTCCAAAAATACAACTTTTTGGCATTGAACAAGTAATTTTTTGAGCTCTAACTACCATTTTTACCTTTGAGACCTCCACTTTTATCTCTTAGATCATGTCTAGATAGATAAATTACATGTTATCACAATACCATGATGTTCAAATTCACTCGAAAATGCATTTTTACTACCAGTTTAGAGCATAGAAACACTAACAAAAAATGTTGTAAAAGTTTAAGTTGTGGTTGCCAAACTCTAGTTTTGATGCTTTCGAACTAAAAACTAACACTCAAAAAAAAAATTGGGCGGGGTGGGGGAGGGGTGCGGGGGTAGGTGCATAACATCTAGTGATAGGTTTTTGTCCTCCCACTAGGTGCATTTTTTAATTACAATGTGTAATTATCTAGCCAAAAATAATATTGATTGAAAGTAATGTTCCTCTTACTCAACTATTCATAAAACTTTTAAAAATAACATTACACATACTTTAAAAAATGTGATTGGTCATTGTTGATATATAAATGGTACTCCCTTAATATTTTATGTTTTTTTTTTCTATACTATCAGTTACATACATGAATTTTATATGCACTAATATGACAACTTGTGATGAGTTGTAATACTACAATTAAACTTTTATTTTGCTTTTGAATGTGTAATTTTTATTAAAATCAACTATTAAAACAATAAAACCAAGTGTTAATGTATCCTTTATTATCTTTAAATGTTCATCCAACCATCTAACCCGATGTATGTGCCTTGCATACTCATAAAAAATATTCTCCCTAAATTTGACAAAAAATTTGGAATCAAGTATCTTTATTGTAACAAGCTCAAACCTTTTAGATTCCTTGCCATATTTTACTTGATAAGTCACTAATTTATATTTACTTAAACCAAATAATTCCCATCCAATTTCACTTTTAATATCCTCATGGATAAATTTTTTGAATTTTGGCAATCCACTACAAATACTACAATTTTCATTTAAATATGATTTGTTGTAAAATAATTATCATCCGGTCTATTCAAAAATATAGTTAGAATAAATTCACTCATTAATTTTGGTGGTAATTCAATGATACTCTCCTGTAAAAATGTTTTTAGTATGAAAAGTACAACAAATATGGAAAAAACATCATAGTGTGTCAAAAAATTCAACATGTTGCCTACAACAATTAGTGGTGCATGTTTTATTTATTTTTACATAGAAAGGTATGGCAATCTCAAAATATCTTTGATAAATAGAAATTTGTAAATGTTTTTCCAAAAAAATTGTGTACAATTGTGTTTGAGTCATATCTAATAGATGTTTTGGATGTGGTTCACAATTACAAGAACCAATTTTCTTTTAAAAAAATCTCTTACATTGGGTGAATATTTTGTATTTCCTTTTCAAAATTGAACTAGTAACTCTTTGAGAGTATCAGTGTAGCCTTGTCCTTTCATGGAAGTATAATAGAGAATTCCCAAAGCTCATTGGTATTAGTTTTATTAAGTCTTTCACATCATTGAATTAATTTCATTAATGTTTAATTTTTTATATTAAGTGTTTGACTTGTCTTTGAAACCTTTCATTTTTTCCCTATTTTCTTGTTTACTGCACAAGTTCTAAGTATATGCCAGACAACAATACAATCTTTGGTGCATGATTTTGGGAATATAGTATGATATGCATCATGTATATTTTAAAAAATTTCATTATTTTCGTCATCTATGTTATATGTTCTTAGTCCTAATGTGTACATTATAGGTATCATCTTAATCAATTTTATCAATGAAACAAATAATTGACATGTCTGACTATCATAATTCATATTATAAAAGAAAGTATCCCAAATTTGTTGAACAAGTGTTCTTGAATGTGAATCAAATATTTTTTTATGCATTGGTTTTAAAATATTTTCATCGACTTCAATTAAGTACTTGTCTTTTCTATGCACAATTCCTAGAGGTGTTGTTAATGGTAGAATTTGTTGAGAGGGTGTTTCAAAATCATTATTACTTTCAATTTTTTAGAGGTGGGATGACATTTTATTCATTATTTATTTCTTCACTATATGTTTCCATGAAATTATTTTGATGGTTAATTTCATCATTATTTGTTTCCATCAAATTTTATTCATTCATGGGGGGTGAAGCATCATGCATAGACTCATCATCAACAAAATAAAAAACTAAGAAATTTGAATGTAAACCTCCAACATTATCTAATTCATTATTCTGAATTTTATTACTATTCATTTTACTATGGTAAATTTCATCATTATTCAATTTATTATGGTCAATTTCATCATTTTTTAATTCATTATTATCAATTGGCTCATTATCTATGGCATTTAGTTCATCAAGATTAGGGTTTATACCTTGTCTACCACAAAGTTTTTGCATTCATATCTTGCTTTTCTCTCTTACATATTATAATTCCTTTAGTGTTTTGTTCTTCAATATATTCCTCTTCCTTGATTGTGATCCATCACCCATCAAGTATAATTGATATATTTTCAAAGCTATGGTTAAGTACACAAGTACCATGAGTGCCATAGAAGTATGCAAATAATGTTTATGGGGATATAATTCTTAATTTGGGTTAAAATAGATGTTGATAATTGAGCTTAGTCTATTATAATAATAATAATAATAATAATAATAATAATAATAATAATAATAATAATAATAATAATAATAATAATGTGATCCTATTATTACATAATGCAATCACATTATTTTATATATTGGGTTCTACTTCAACATACATATTAGGAGGTGTTTATTAAGAGTAACATGATCACATTATTTAATAACATGATCATGTGATTCCTAATACTTGGTTAGGGTTAGAAATTGACATTGAGAACTAAGTGTTGTATATATTAAGAATAATGTGATCATGTTATTAGATAAATTGATCATGTTATAATTAATATAGATTAAATATTATGGATTAGGGATTAAGGCATTAGTACATAAGGTTTAGGGATTAGGGAATAGGGATAACAATTACAGTTTATGTTTTAGGGATTAGGGATTAGGGCATATAGGGTTTAGTCTTAAGGGTGTACATAAGTTCTAATCTCTCTAATTTCCATGTGTGAATCTAATTTTTACTACAAAAGATGTTAAACGGGACTAAATTGAATTGTAAATAGGGGAAATTTTTGGTTTACAATTTAGGCTATAGTGTTTAGGGCTTAGGTTTAGAGTACATAGGGTTAATATCAAAAAACATTTTTAGTATAAATGATGATAATTTGTGATAAAATGAGTGGTTCAATTTTTAAATAGTATATTTATGGTTTATAGTTTATGAATTAGGAGCTTTAAGCATTATGGATTGGGTATAGGTTTTAGGGTATATAAAGTACAATCATGATGGTGATTAGGGAAAATTGGTGGTGATAAATCCCCAAATCACATTTTATAATCATTAAATTAGGTTGAAGGAGCCCAAAATAGACCTAATTTACTTCATATGCACAACTAGATTGGTACTCCAAAGTCTAAGTTTTGGCCATAGGTTTAAAAATGCATTTTATGACATCTTGTGATAAAATAAGGTATATCATAAGGCACGTATGTTTTCCACATGTAGTGGGCATTAGGGCATCAAGATTATAATTTATGTTTTAGGGATTAGGGATTAGGCCATAGGGATTAGGTTTAAGAGATTGTATATAATGTCTAATCACTCTATGCCATGTCAGCCTAATTATTACTAAACAAGATGTTAATTGGTACTAAATAGATTGGTAAATATGGAAATCTTATGGTTTTCAATTTAGGATTTAATATTTAGGGTTTATGTTTTAGGTCTTAGGTTTTAATGTATATATGGTTTAGGCTACACATGGTCAATCTAAAAGATAATTGAGGATAATTTAAATCACTTCGACCCATTTATGACTATAGAATGTGTTTTTGGGTTATCATGATACCACATGTCATCATGTATATTGAGTGAATTAGTCAAATGGGGTAATTAGTCATGTGATATAAGCTAAACTAAGCCCTATGAACTTAATTCTTAGTATAAATGATGTTAACTTGCGTTAAAATAATTGGTTCAACTAGTCTATCAACTTATATTATTTTAAGCTACCTCCATACTATTTTACTATTCTATCAACTCATATTATTTTAAGCTACCTCTATACTTTAAAACTTTAACCTTGATTCATTTATTCCTTCCCCCTAAAGCATGAACCATCTTTTCTTCCCTTGATGGTGGTCTTTCTTTTTATTCCTAATTTTTATCAATTTATTCTTCATGATAATTTTCTAATTCAATATATTCTTTCTCTTGCCTCTGTCTTTAATTTATGATAATTTTAGTTGATTGTTTTACTTGCCTCTAGAGTTATTTATAGTGATGTCTATCTGTGTAATTCATCCTATTCCTCTTAACATATTTACACTAACTATTCAATCACATAATAGTCTTCAAAAATACTATTTTACAACTAAATACAAATTCATAAATATATTACCTCCAATATTCAAACTTGATATGATATCATATGATGAATCTTAAAGAGTATAAAAGTAACTTATCAATAGGAACGACACTTAGATTTGTGTGAAACAATAAAAAATTATATTCTCCTTCAATAATAAAAACTATTTCATAAAAGTATTTAAAGAAAATTTAATAAAAAAATTAGTTGACATAAAAAAATTAAGAAAAATCCAAAAAACTACCTAGAGTCAACTCACCTTGCTATTTTTAGCAAATACTATTTTTAGTAAATTTGACATGAAAATTCATAGAGGCTTAAAATATTCATTTATCCTCTAGACACTAAAATTATGCTAAATGATTAATTTCAAATCAATTTCACACAGTTACAAAAATATTATATTTTTAAAAATAGAAAAATCCTAAAAAATATACTAAAATTCATTTTAGGACCCTTAGATTATCATGTATGGCCTCTAAAAAGTTTTTAAAATGTCTCTAGATGGATAGTGTGGGATATGTTTGAATTAATCTTTTCAATACCTTAGTTTTAGTGTAAATGATAACTTCAAAAGACTTACATATCAAACGTTATGGTCTCTACAGGATAGGATACCCCATCAACGTTTAGATTTGACTTATTGAGGATTATAAATGAATATTTTATTTTAGGTTGATGTTTACTTATGTTGATTCAAGTGTTATTTATTCTTTCATTAATCAATTTATGGGGCTGAAATTATGAAATTTAATTTTATAATGGGAACATCAGATTACAAAATAAGTGACAAATTTATGAGATCAAACGTTGGGAATATTGGTTTTGTCTACATCAAAAATATGAAAATTGTTATAAAAAAATACACAAGAGTATATAGACCCAAAAAATCTTAGATGAGAAGAAATATTTGTATTTCGATATTGATGAAGAAATTTACTTTGAAATCCATTCTAGTTGGACATTTCATGGAATAATGATACCAAAAAATATGTGTATACACACTTGCATACATGGTTAGATCATGTGGGGATACATCCAAATATGCATTTCTCATTAAATATATTTAAATTCACTATTAGTGAATTTATTTTATAAATGTGAATTATTTTATAAAGTAAATTTTTAAATTTGTGTGCTAATATCATTTAATATTTTTGTATACAAAAAAGTCATTGATTATTTAATAATTAAATATTCAAAGTGGTAAAGACTAACATTGATAATATTTGATTTGAAAGGTGTTTTAATTCATTTAGTGCATAGAAAATATGTGGCTTCATAAATATTTAATATAAAAATTGTAATCAATAATACAAGCGCAAATATTATTTTTAGAAATATCACAAAAAGAAGTTCTTATACAAATGTTTACCAATACAAAAAATTGGAATATAAAATTAAATAATAAAACATAAATTAGATTACTTAATGTGTTCCTTTATTCAAAAAATAGAATTGAATATGGATAGTTTCAGTTTCTATACATTTAACAAGACTACTAGTGTATTCAACATGACAATTTAACAGTATCTAGAAATTTAATAAAAATCCTACTTATAATGTGTTTCATTAATTTTAAAATTGTAATAAATGTGTGTACAATCATATAAAAAAAGAATTTTTTATGAATCCAATGAATTATTTTTTGGAATGACATATGAAATTACGTAATTGTAGAAAATTTAAATAAAAGTAGTGGAAATGTTAATAATTATTTATTTGATTATTTGTGGCTAAAAATATTACATTTGAAAGATGTTCATAATGTAAAAAATATTTTAAATGAATTATCATAGAGATTGGAACAAATCCTTGATGTTTTACTTTATGGTGATACTTGTTAAAATTATAGATTTTAAATATATGTTCTAGTTTATTGTTAAATCTTTTTATATATTTTATGTTCCTTAAATTACTTACTAATTTCATTTAACAAATAATTGATTTCTAATAGTGCATTAAAAATAAAATATAATTGTAAAATAGATAAAATATTAATTAACTCACTCATTTAAACTATTTATTTTTATTAGAAAAGGATACAAAAATCATTATTATATTGATATTGAATATGATTTTTATATTATTGTTTAAGGTTTTTTAGCTATTTTTATTTTTTGCATCCATTATAACTATAAAAATACAGGTTTAAAAATGGTCTTAATTTTTATTGCAATAATCATTATGACTTGCCCAATAAAAGTAAATTTATTTATAAAATTATGTATACTAATTGAACTAACGAATATTCTTTTCTACATACATAAAAATAATCTTACGTACATTATTTAAAACATAAAAGTCTAATTTATTCTTAGAATCTATATAACAATTAATTTGACTAGTAGGTATTTTTTTATAATAACATATATAATGAGAAGTAGTAGTCACTTGTTTTTTTATACACAATTATTCCTTAGTTTATTACATATTACTTGTAAATGTTTTATCAAATTAATGATTAACTGTAATTAATATTGATATTAAAAAAGTGATTTAATTAAATGAAAAATATAATGGACATTCAACCATACATTTACTTGTAAAATATTATATTTATTAACTAGGGTATTTGATTGAAAATTATAGGGAAGTATGAGAAACTTATATTTTTATAGGAAATGCAAATTTTAAGTGATTGTGTAAGAATTTGAGATTGAATAAAAGATATTTTAATGTGAAGAAATCCATTGAGACTCCTAACTACAATGGATGAATAATTTTAGCTAGGAAGGCCTCTATTTTGGTGTGACGGTATTTTTTGTGGAATTTTCATATCTATGTTTTAAGTAGGTTAAAGTTGTGTGCACCTTACGATGAACTGATGATTTTAATGAATATGAATTAATGTATCACCTTAGGATTTGAGCATAGAACCATAACCCCATGTCTTGCTAAAATCTTATGAATATGATTCTTGAACAATAGTTGTGTTAAAATGTATAGTTTCATTGAATTGAGATTGTGAAGTTTGTTTCCTATATACTTTACCAAAGATTAAAGAATCACAAGTTTTTTATTTATTTATGTATTTTTGATAGAAAGAGACCTACTTTAGGAATATATGTATATTTGTCATGTTTAAATTTTTTCGAATAAATTTAGAATAGGATATTGGAATAAATATGGAATATGATGTTTGCTTATGGTTTTCATCACCTTAAAAAGATGATGCCCTTGTGAAAAAATAAATATTAAATGGAATATTGGAAATTTTTCATGATTAGTATCCTTAACAAATCGAGGACATGATTTTTTGATAGGATCAAATATTTTAAGATCAATACATAATCTCTACCTTAATAGGAATGATAATAATTTTGTAGAGCTTCCCAACATATTAATATAGATTCCTTGATTTGAGTCCTAGATAATTCATAGAAAGAAAGGTTGTAGAAAAATTAAAATAGTGATTGAGTAATAAAGTATGGCTTAGCAATGAACATTCATAACCTTAAAAATATGGTAGCTATGTTATATAACATATTGACATACTAATGGTTAGTTTTGAGTTTGAATACTAAATAGTGCATTAAAAATTAAATTATATTTGTCTCCATGATAGTAGGTCAGTGGTCATTGATATTAGATGTTGGTATAATCATTAAAATTACTATGAGAGACTAAACAAATATCATGCATCTAAGTCATTCTATTATGTGATTTAGTTGGATCAATTTATCCTCAACCTACTTAGGTGAGGGATTAATAACATCTACTTCAAGATAAGAAAAATCAAGGATTTCTAGATTAAAAAGTTGCATTTACTATGTTATTCCAAATAAGGATAATTGATCTCATGTGAATGTAGTGTAGTTGGATCAATCATTTAGTTTCTATATTATTGGTTCCATTTAAACATAACATAAAATATCTTAATAGTATTATGAAAGTAGTTATTAGTTTTAGAAAACCCATGAGGTTGGTGGTCTAATGGGCATGAATCATAACTCTCTTTCAAGTTTAAATACCATCATGGATACCTAGATCTTAATTTTAGATGGTGGTGTTTATATTGAGTATATATTCTATTTTATTCATTGATTTTCATACTTTTAATCTAGCATGTTATCTTTATGGTTGATTGAATCTTTCAGCTTATTTATTACCTCCATTGTTTTTTTTAGATATAGTTCTTATCTTTCTGGATCTGATCTGTAAGGTAGATTATTTTTCACTATTGGATAAGGGATACTTTTTATTTATCATTGATTATAAAAAACATATTTTTTTAAAGTGTTCTCGACATTTTTTATGTTTTTTTTCATTAACATATTTCTAAACATCAAAAAATATTCCTTAGTGCATCACATATAGACATAAGGAGGATATGTTTTATCCCAGGTCATGATAAGGTGAGGAAATATTTAGTAAAACATGATTTACATAAGAAAAAATAGTTCTACGATAAACACAACCAGGGATAAATTTGATGGCCATATGATATATTTATGTTTTTAAATTATAAATTTGATTAGTTTTTTACAGACCGTATTATATGTAAGGTGAAATTTTAGACAAACTATCTACAAATTTATAATATTATAATTAATATATTGTTTATTTTTTAAATGTATTACTCTTAATTATTTGAGTCTCTTACAACCTTAGTAATGGAGAAAGAAGAGAAAATTCATGTCCCAATTGAAAAGATATTAAAAAAATAGCAAGGAAGAGAATGCCTTATGTTTTACTTTATTTTTTGCTTTTGCATGTGAGATAGATAATGCTTTAGTTTAATTTTGTTAAAACAATTCATGATGTTATCTAAAATGCTTAACTTATTTTTTACCTAATCTTATTAAAATTTGTATTGTTATTAAATAGCTAGGCAATAACCCTTTTTATTGATCAAAAATATATTTATTTATTCCAATTTAAACTACGATAGCATTTCTGATTACTAATGAATAAATATTTTTCATCAAAAAAGTCACGACAAATAGAGTACACCATCAAATTTAATTCATGAAGTCCAATACCTACAAATTCAAATTCAATTAAAAGATATGAAGATACATGGAACATGCATAAAAATGATATACTTTAAATATTATCAATAATAAATGGTCTAAAATTTATAGTTACAATTTATTTTAAATTATTAAATTTATAGCCTAAAAAATAATAAAATTATTTTAACAAGTTTATATTGTATCTTTAAAAATTAATAATTCATTATAAAATATTATACTCCCTTATATAATAGCATATAGTCTATATCTAATATAATTTGTCAAATCTAAAAATATCAAAGTTATAGATAAAAACATGCACAATCAATTAGAATTTATGATATGGTAATTTTTTAATTTATATAATATGGTAAAAAAATAAAAATGTAACACAAACTTATATTCCGAGCATGGGTTAAACATGAGGAGGAATGATTATAAAGGAATTCAATGAATAAATGTTGGAAGTATTAGAATTTTTTAATAAAGATGAGATAAAAAATTTCCTACAAGAAACTTGTTTTGCTAGGGTTTGCATGTCTATCTAGAATTTTTATAGCTTATCTTGCCTTATTTTCATGTTACCTTCATGTGAATGACAACACTAAGTTAAATTTATTACACTTTAATGTTTTCCATTTATGAAAAAAAAAACCATTAAATGAATCACAACCAATCTATTTATACTATTATTTCCAACATTGGGAAGGATGGCCATAAAAAGAGCACGATTTTTTTTCTAAAGGTCTTTGATAATAATATTAAACTAACATTTGATTACAAGAACTTGTTGATAATGTGTGTAAATAATATGAAAATAATTTTATTAGTGCTTACTATCTTGGTTATATCCTCTTTAAATACTCTCTCAATGCTTCGAATCAACACCACTATAATCCCTTGGCAAGTTAGGTTACTAGTATTTGTAACATTACTAAGGTTTTATTTTTATAATATTTTTAGGAGTTCACTCAAGTATATGCTCTCTTTTATAGGTTGAGATATTAGTTCTTAAGGAATACCTTCATGATTGTGTCCCTTTAGACTTGTAACTTCAAATTATATAAAGAGATCTCCCTTAAGATGCATATATGGGTACATATTTGAGATATTTTTTTTTTTACTTACTAGGCATTCCCTTACATGATTTTAAAATCCATAGGGTAGGTGATTTGCCATTAATGTCATTAATTTTTACTTTTCACACCCCAATAAATGAGTTTGTATTGAGTTTGTTTGGACAAAGGATTTAAATATTCATGGATGATTCTTCCCAATGAATTTTCTCTCTTAGAATTTTTAATATCTCATAAAGACCTACAAATTCTTTTTTCACATTGCCCATGAATAGTTGGGTGTTGTATAATTCACTTGTTTCAAAGAATTTAATATTTAAGTATTTATTTTTTAATCATCTATTAGTATTATATAGTCTCACATATCTACCTTTTATAGTTCACATGAAAATAGATGAGGGAGTGCTAGTATTTTGGTTTTAGACCAATTTATCCCTAAGTTATTTATTTAGCATGATATCTATCACATCGAGTTATTTGGGTATTATTTAACATTGATTATCATTTCATAGGGTTCTCAAAAAATTTCCCCTAATGATGACCCTAATAGAATAACATTATAGATATGGATCACTAAAAATCTACACCATTCCACTTGAATTATTTATGGCTACTTTAATATAATAGAGAATTCCATGGAAAAATTTGGTTCCCACCAATTGATATGGTGTGCTGGAGAACTTGAAGTTTGGTCTTATTTTAAACACCCATGTTGCTTAATGGACCCACTAATTTAGCAACATTAATTAACTAATAGACCCTATATCACTTGGTTATATTACCATTTTAGCACCGATATGGTCCTCAAATGTTTGGACCATGTTATGCTTTATAAGTAACATGTGTTCTCATTTTCATTTTTTACTAATAAATATATCATATTACATTAGAAAATTATCCTTTATAATCATACTATCATAGCTTGTATATTGGAATGAAACATCAACCCTACTCAACCATTTGAATCATTACCAGAGTATGGAATTTGGCACCACATCTATTATATTCTTCCAACTAGATTGAGTGGAAGAATGATATGATCAACCACATTGACACCTTGCTTTATGAATATGGAAATTATATATTTATAGTTTAGAAGTATTTGATGCCACTATCATTAAGGATTACTAATGTATTATTTACATATTATAATATAACCCTTTTCACTCACAACTTTATACCATAGTATCTTCTCTCAAGTAAAAAATTAAAATTGATGATAGCCATGAATCTAGAGTGGAAAATAATATGGCTCATTTGCATTGGATTAAACTTGGGTACACATGCCTTAGAATATTTAATCAAGTCTCTTGGGGACAAACAAACCAAGAAAAAAATCAAATCCATCAAGATTGCTCATAAATGTCTCACCAATCTACTAGAAATTTCTTCGATTTTATTTAATTATTATAAAATAGTTTTCCAAGCCCAAGAATATTCAGTGGAGAGAGTGTGGGTGTTATAAGAATTTTTGTATGTGGTTCTTCATAGGTCAAGACATTCAGATAAGAAACATTGTGATGCTCCACATTATCTTGATGATATTATGTGATACTCCTCTTTCACAAATTTTGATCAAAGGGGCAAATTTAGAGATAAACCAAATGCAATTTAGTCTTAAAAATCCCAATGAAGTAGTATGATATAATGATAGATAGAAAAATTAAATGTAACACAATAATACAAAACACCTTAACAAAATAGGGTTCTAAAAAATCTCCAATCATCAACTTTTAGTGTTCTATCCCTGTAATGTATTGCTTCAAAAATATTTTTAAGACAAACTCAAATTTTATTTATCTCTAATTCCATCCCTTTTATATAAATTTTCAAAATAAAATCATCAAATAATATCATTAAGATAAAATAGATCATCATAATGTTTTTTATCTGAAAAAAATTGACATGTGAGGCACCACATCCAAACAAATAGAGAAGATTATCTATAAATGGATAATTGAAGTAAAATTTTAAAATTCGAGGCATAAAGAATACATTTTAACTATTAAATTGGTTCCTTCATATATTCTACTTTATTTTAGATGGGAATCTATTTAATCTATCTAATTAAACTATTAAATTTAATCTTTAGATATTTAAATTTATTTTAACTTGAAAATATTTATAATTTACCCACTTTAAAGTTAACTAAACTAAATGCTTTGTATATATTTAACTATTAAAATTATTTCTAGTGTCCTCTTTTAATCCTCAATATGGTCTTTGACTATCAAAAACCATGAATGATTGATATTATTTTGTCTTTGTTAAGATGGAAGAGTAAAAATTAAATATCATTCATCTTGGTTTATTCATCCTCAAGTCAACATTCCTTTCCTACAAAACTCCCTGAATATGTTTTTTAGTGTGAAAACCATTTATTTATGTGATATTTTTGCCTTAATATGTATATTATTGTATATACTATGATTCCTTTACCTTAAATTCAATATTATTCTATATAAGTTCTGCATAATCTACATGATGAAATTTCTCACTCAACTTCTAGACCATTTTGCTCCAAGTCATTATCTTTTATTTACTCTTTCTCTATCTCTCTTTAGGTAGGTGACCCCACCAAATCATCGCATGACCCTTGTCTTCTCCAAGACTTTTCCACTGAAAAATGTTTCCATACTATAAAACTAGTCTAACGATTCATATCTTTTAAAACTACCTCCATACTCTAAAACATTAACCTTCATTCATTCATTCCCTACATATTAAGAACAAACCATCCTTACTTCCTTTGATGGTGTTATTGCTTGTTCTTAGTCATATTTTAAAAATTCTTCTTTATCATAATTTTTATCTCCAATTTATGCTTCCTCTTGCCTTTGTTTTCTATTTATGATAGCTTTAGTTAATTGTTCCACTTGCCTCTACATTACTTATATAGTCACATCCATCTATGAAATTTTTCCTCGTCCTCTTGGAATATTTACACCTATTATTCAATCAAAAAATAATCTCCCAAAAGACTATTTAAAGACCCAATACAAGCTCAAAAATATATTACCTCATGTTTCAAGCTTGATCTAATATCAGATGATGAATCCCAAAGATTAGGAAAGTAAAATATCAATAAGCACAATACTCAAAATTGTGCAAAACATTTTAAAAAAAAGCCTCCTTCAATAATAAAAATTATTAAATAAAATCATTTAGATAATACTCAATATAAATTGGAGTTTAAATTCAGAAATTAAGAAAATCTAAAAATATACCTAGAGTTAACTTACCCCATTATTTTTAGCAGCTACTATTTTTTAGTACATTCTACATGTGAGCTCAGACGGGATTAAATCTATTGACTTATCCTCTAAAAACTCAATTTATGAT
Source organism: Torreya grandis (assembly GCA_037957365.1). Classification (NCBI taxonomy): domain Eukaryota; kingdom Viridiplantae; phylum Streptophyta; class Pinopsida; order Cupressales; family Taxaceae; genus Torreya; species Torreya grandis. The sequence continues at coordinate 313,201 of JARHVA010006997.1, forward strand.
AATGGATTGATTGAAATTCAAGTTCACTCTAGTTACAAAAATATATTATTTTAAAAAATAATAAGTTCTTAATAAAATATATTAAAATGTATGTTAGGACCCGTAGAGGGTCACATATGGCTTATGAAAAGTTCTAAAAATAACTATAGCTAGATAATGTGGGAAATGACTGAATTAATATTTTCAATACATTATTTTTAGTGTAAATGAGAGCTCTAAAATACTTATAGATAAAATTTACGACCTCTATAAGATAGGAGTACTCATCAACATTTATCTATAACATATTGAGGATTGGAAAGAAATATTTTTATTTTGTGTTGTGGTTTACTTATGTGGATTCACATGATATTTTTTCTTTCATTAACCAATTTGAGCGTCTTGAATTTTAATTTTACAATTGGAATATTATATATCAAAATAAGCGATAAATTTATGAGATTGATGGCTAGGAATATTGGGTTTATCTACATTGAAAATATGAAATTTATTATAGACAAATACATAAAATTCTACGAGTCAGAAAATGAACTATTCATAGATGACAAGAAATATTTTTATTTAGATGTTCATGAAGAAATTTACTTTGAAATCCCTTCTAGTTGGACATTTGATAGAATAATGAGATAAGAAATAAATATATATTAACATGTACATACATGGTTAGAGCATGTGAGTGGCATCAAAATATGGATCACTTATTAAAAATATTTAAACTCAACATTAGTGACTTTATAATCTAAATATAAATTATTTTATAAAGTAAATTTTGTAATTTGTGTGTTAGTAGATTTTAATTATTTTTATAGAAAAGGATTAATTTATTATTTACGAATGGCATATGCAAGGTAGTAAAGACTAATAGTGATAATATTTGATTTTAATGGTGTTCTAGTCTATTTAGTGCATTAAAAACAATTGACTTCAAAAATATTTAATATAATAAATGGGATTGATATTACAAATATAAATATTGTTTTTAGCAACCTCACACAAAAATTCTTGCATGAATGTTTATCTATCTAGAAAATTGGAATATAGAATTCAACAAACAAACAAAATTTAGATGACTTAGTGTGTTCCTTTCTTTAAAAAAATAGATTTAAATATGGTTAGGTTCAATTTATATACACCTAACAAAACTGATATTCTATTCAACATGACAATTTCAAAGGTTGTAGAAATTTTTAAAAAAAAAATCATTTATAATGTATTTTCTTTTTTGATATTAGTAAATCATAGCTTTTTGAAAGGGATCCCACACTTCTAAAATAGAAAATCAGCCAAGCTCAGAGTAAAGAGGAAAATAGAAATAAAGTAGCTAAAATAAATCTAAAAGACAAAGATCCAAAAGAGAACCCTAGATAGGAATAGCCCAATAGGGGAAACCAAAAAAGCATAGAACGACCAAGAAAGGGAAAAAACAATAGAGAAAACTTTGATCAATCTCTAAGAGAAGTCCAAGACAAATAAACCATCGCCTAAGAAAAAAGAGCTCCCTAAAGAACCAAAGAATTACCCATAGGCTACAACGATTATTTTCCCTTGGCAAGAGATAAAATACTTCATAGTCCATTGCATGTCATCACTTACTAAAGTCTCTACTTTTGTTCTTAATTATTTTGCCTTTGTCTTATGACTTTTATTTTTGGAAGTGGCTCCCACATCAGCAAAAATAATTGAAAACAAAGGCCTAAGAGGGAAAGAAGCAGCCTCAATCAAAAGAGGAGATAATGACAATGGAATAGAAGATGACACATCTTTGGAAGCATCCTCTAAGGGAACCTCTCGAACCTTCAGGGCTAGAAAGGAAAAAGGAGGATGAAAAAAATTTGCATGCTTACGCCCCCTGAATTTCTAATCCAAAGGCTTGTATTTCTTCTTCCAAACCTGATAAGCAGTAGAAGAAGATATCCCTCAAAGCTTAGAAGGACACCCAACAACTGAATGCCTAAGGAGGTTATAGTGAAAGCATTGAAAATAAAGACCTTCATAATTGATGAGTTGACTCCACTTAAAGCAAGACGAGAGAAAGTTCACTAAGTGGAAAGGTGGTTTAGAGAGATCAACTTAAGCACGGGCTTAGATAAACTTATGCTCCCAAGAGGATTCATCAACTTTCACAAACGTCCCTACCTTGTTCACCAACTTTATAATGATTTCCTCCTTTCTTAACACAGGGAGGGGATTGTACGATTTGATCCACAAAGGGGTAGCCATGATATAAGCCTTAGACGGGTCGAAGAAGGGAGCCCAGGGCAAAAAGGGAATCCAATGTTTTTGAAGAACCAAGGACCATTGTCCCGAACAAAATCTATGTCCAAAGGGCTCTAGAACACCACAAGGAAGAAGTTGGAACTAAGCAGTGAAAAAGAAGCAGAAATAATACTGCTCCAGGTCTTAGAAACCCAGGTGGAGAGCTCTGAAGCTGACAGAAACTTTCCTACACTTCCCAAACAGTGATTTACAAACAACCTCAACCTCCATATCTTGAAAAGCCTCCTCAAGAAGAACCAGGTCGGGAGAAATCATGGAAAGAAAACAGGAACATCTCCCAAACTGAACTCAGCTGAAAACACGGGGACGTACAATAAGCTCAGCAGCGTCGATCAGAGAAGGGGTTATTGCAGGAAACCCAGAAGGGATCCATGTCCTACAGAAGTCTCTACATTCATGGAATAGATTAGACGCATTTATGTAGTCAGCATAAATACAACACCTTCGTAGAAGATCCCACATGCAAGTCCACACAGGGAAGCTACACGCTCAAACCTTGCGGCAGAGCATCTTCGGTAGGAACAACCTTAACCAACTCCAAAGGAAGAAGGGATCCCTACAGCAGACCATCTTTGGAAGAAACATGTTTATAAATATTAGTAAGAAAATCCATTCCACGAGTCGTAGTAGGAGAGGACAGTGGGCAGCACAGAACATCCCTAGAGTAGAGCGGCTCAACTCTGCCAGGACGACTAGGCCCAATGCTCTGAACCACGGCAGCACCGTCTACCCCTACCCCTCGCGAGGAAGCTTTGACAACAGAATAAAAAGACATACCACAAATGATTGTGCGTTATTGAAAGACTAACGAAGTTGTTGAGAGGACACCAGATGGGACGACAATTCCACAATACTTTTTAGCAGCAGTAGATTTGGAAAAAGAAAAGCAGAGGAAGCCTTTCTGCAACCCAAAAACGGATCCCCTTGTATTACCTTGAATTGACTCATTGCCACACGAACTGGAAATGACTCTAGCTACCTTCCCACCTGCAAAACCTTCGTCATTAGAAAATACATCAAAATCCTGCAGCCCTGAGTCAAAGACTAAAGCAAGGGATCCAGATAGACATTGCAGGGAATCATTTGTCGAAGAACGGGCAGGGGATTTGATTTTGAAAATTTTCCCACTCATTTTCCCCTGGTAAAGTAATTTGTAAAGTGTTGCAAGCACCGTGAAATTGTAATAAAGGTACTTACAATCATATAAAAAAATTACTTATCGATGAATCCAATATAAAAAATTACTTATCGATGAATCCAATGAGAAAAAATTTCAAAATGACATACAAAATTATATTTTAATATAAGTAGTGGAAATGATAATAATTGTTTATTTAATTATTTGTGGTTAAATATATTGCATTTGAAAGATGTTAATGTGACAAATTATTTTCAATGAATTACAATAGAGATTTGAAAAAATCCTTCATCTCTTATATTATGGTGGCAATTGTTAAAATTATAGATATTTTTAATACATGTTCTATGTTTTAAGTTCTTGTTAAAAAAATTTATATATTTTGTGTTCCTTAAATCATCTTTAATTTTATTTAATAAACAAGAAATTTATAATAGTGCACTAGAAACAAAATACAATTGTAAAAAATTGATAATATTAATCAATTTAATTAAATTATTTATGTTTATCATTAAAAAATATATAAAAATTTATTATTAAATAGATAATGAATGTAATTTATATATTATTGTTGAAGTTTTTTAGCTACTTTCTTGTTTGCATATATCATAATTATAAAATTATAAGGTTAAAAATGTCTTTAATTTCTATTAAAATAATCATATAACTTGCCAATAAAAATAATTTTTATAATAAGATTATGTATACTAGTTAAACTTACCACTATTTCTTTCTACATATGTAAAAAATCATACATACATTGCTACATTAAAACATAAAGGTGTAATATTTTCCTTATATTGTTATAACAATTAATTTGACTGAAAGGTAAATGATTTTTTTTAATAACATATACAATGAGATGTAATAGTCCCTTGTTTATGCATACACAATTATTCTATAGTTTATCACATATTACATGTAAGTTTTTTATTAAATTAGTGACTAAATTTAATTATTCTTAATTTGGAAAAAAGTGATTAAATAAAATGAAAAATTGAATGAACATTCAACCATGTATTTATGTGTTAAAAAAAATTATTAACTAAGGTTTTTGACTAAAAATTATAAAACCAAAAACTATAGGGAAGTATGAGAAATTTATATTTTTCTAGGAAATGTAGACTATATGTAATTATGTAAGAATCTAGGGTTGAATAAACTAGTGATTAATTTGACCATGTAACTTTTTTATGTGTTTGGGATAAGACCGATGGATTGGGAATGAAGTTCTCTACTAGGTTAATCTTATAGAGCATTATTGTCTAGATTGTTCCTACAGTAAAATTTTAAATAGGGGATCTATATGGGTATACCTATAGATGAGATTAAACTTATCATGGATATGATATTGCATAATAAAATATATGTTTTCACCTCTTCTCCTCAAATACCCTAGTGAATTCAAACACATAAGACCCCAATGAATATCAAATACAAAAGGGAGAGGGAAATGGGGATGTGAGAATGTCCAAGGTGCCATAAAACCCTTTTGAACTAAATGATGCCTACATAACCCCAAGTAAGGACCTCAAGTTGATGTATTTCTCCCTCTAATGTCTTTGTGTGTGTAGCTAGATCATGTGTAATTTGGATATAAATTCTCTTCACCTAATCCTTCCTCTTAGTTCAAGCATTCAATCTAGATGTGATATGTATAGACTGCAGATAAATGTAGATATTTCACTTGTTATAGTGTGAATTTATTTATTATTTTAGTGCCAAATTGAAAAGTTTTATATGTAAAGTGTCTTAGGAAACCCTTTAAATAGAATACTTCCATTTTTAAATTCTAAAATCTTATTGACATGTCAATCAACTCAAATAAAGGTAAAATAGCTATAAAAAGAGACTAGAAAGAAACATGCATAAAAAGGAGTCCTATAACATGTGATAGACAAGACCAATCCATTTTTTTACAACATGCTAGAGTGTTGTAGTCCAATTAGGACACTCCTATCCACATTTAATAATGTAATAAAATAAAGAGAATAAAAAATAGGGATCCACATGAATCAAATAAGGAATGACATAAAAGACTAAAAAGTTGACAAATATAGTTAAGTTAATGTAAGAGAGTAATGAAAAAAGACATAGGAATACAACAACATGCTCCAATAGGACCTTAGTTCAACATTAGAATATTATAAATATCATATTTTAATAATACATGATACTTGTGTTTGCTTGATCAAATTGTAGTGTATGCATTCTCGCCACTGTTATTCTATTGATGAAATAAAATTAAGGTACTAGAGAAAAATTAATAAAGTCTTAATTTTAATTACATTTGTAGCATGTGATTACTTTTAATTTCAGCTCCCATGTGTTTTTTGTGGTCTACAAATATGGAGAGAGGATGGGATCTAATATTGTTATTTTCTTAAAGAGAGAGTTGAATAATATTTTGAGTGATTATATGAAGATGAACTCATGATAAGGAGTCCATGTGTTGAATATAAATAAATACCTATGCTATGAGGAACCAATATATGCTTTCCCCAATTTGCCCTGGATATATATGTTCATATAATTTAAACACTATTTAACTTCATCCTCATAAAAATCAGTAGATTGGGTACTAGTGTGAAATTTTGGAATCAACCACTCTAGATGGCTATAACATTCATTATGGTGCAAAATTACAAAAATTGTACCAACGCTATATAAGGTGTTGTGTAAAAAACATAATGATAGTAAATATTTTATATTCCTTATATATAATATAGCATAAAAATATGGAGATGAGAACATGTGCCATGCATCATGCCCCCAATTTGATAACTAGGGAATTGAGTCATATAATATGAGAAATAAGTTTAAATTCTTAGTAATAATATTGTGTTTATGTGGAGAAACACTATGTGTATGGCTAAATTATCATAACATGTCTAAACAAATGAGCCAAACTACATAGAATGAAAGCATATAACATATGAACACCCTATTTCTAATGACATATGTCTAAACCACGTAAAATCTCTATGATTTTTTAATAAAATTATGTGGGAACTCTAACAACTTATAGTACTCTGAAACCATTATTTTTTGAAAAGTGTGGATAAAAAATCTCTATTTTAACAAGAGTGTGCTAAGTTGTAGTATGAATTAATTAGACCATGGGCTGAATTTAGAATAATATATGGTTTTCTTGGTAATTATGGTAATGTATGAAATCATACTATATGAAAATTGAGTATAATCTATGTAAATCCTATGTAAAACTGTAATGTGCTTAGTAAAAATTATGTATTGAAGCATTGTGAGCCATATCTCTGAGCATAATCAATAATTTTAAGTATGATCTGAGTCAACTTATGATGTGTAATGAATATGTACTAATTCAAGTACCCTTTGTGTATCTAAGTTAGTATAAGTAGTGCCTATGTATGCCACACTCTTGTTGTGAGGGATGAAATTGGTGTAAGGATTTGGAATCAAAATTAATATTGAAGGTAGTGATAATTATAATCTTAGTTTTTTATTACATAAAGTGCATGATCAAGTTTTGGCATTAACATTTGATTTACTTTTGATTGATATCGATATGAGGCCCCATAATAATAGTGGAATTAATATATAAAATTTAATTATTCATAATTAGGGTAATGAAAAGGCTAGTATGGACTCTAAATTTTGTAATATGGAGGGTGTTCTGACCATCTTCCATGTCAAATAATTAATTTTTAAAATATAAATATAGTTTTTAAGATATAAACTATTTATTTTGAGCAATGCATAATTTTAAAAATGGAAATAAAAGCCTTAGGGGTATGTCATACATATAAATATGTATATAAGTTTTTAAAAATTTCAAAATTATTAATTCATTTAAAATTTTGAAAAAATAAAAGTTGAGCTCAAAACTACAAAAATGGCCAAAATGAGATTGAGTTACTATAGATGATTTGAATAGCTAGAGGTGTTGATTCAAGATGATGATGAGGTTAGTTTGGTAATTTGTTAAACATGAACCAAATATTTATATTTTTTTGAATTAGGGTAGCTATAATTTGATTTTGAATTTTGTTAACTTTTAATATGGCCCCATCCTCTTTAGGTCAGTTGTGTCTAGATATGCCACGACTCTATCCAATTTATTTGACTCCTATTTGAGGTCCAAGAGAACTAGTATTCCTAACTCATAACATCATTACACAGTCACATAGTCATATACATAGTTATATATTATCAGTTCCCATCTAAGTACTTTGTCTTTAAAATTTCCCCTTTTAGCATCTTTATAAATATATTAAGTTCTAAATAAGTTTATGTCACTGATATATATCTATATAATTCTAATTTTACACATCAATTTATCACATTTAGGTAATTAGTTCTCTTATTTATTAAAAATTAATAAATCAAAAGGTTGCATGTTTGATTCACATTAGGTGCACTAATATGTTTTATCAAGTTAATAATTAAATGAATTTAATTTTAATATGGAAAAAATTGAGTAAAGTAAATGAATGATCAAATGGATATTTAGACATGCATTTAATTGTAAAAAATGATATTGATTAACTAGATTTTATTACTAAAAATTATAGGATATAATGAGAAACTCATATTTTTTCAAGAAATGTAGACTATAGGCAACTATGTAAGAATTTGTGGTTCACTAAGACAATATTTAGTTTTATGACTTCCATATCTACCTCAAATAATACCATTGTATTAGAACTAAGTCACTCTACTAGGTTGTCCTTATAGAGCATTGTTATCAATATTTATCTTACAACAAATGTATAAATATGGGTTCTATTCAGATCTACCTATATATGAACTTAAACATGTCATGTATATCTAAATGCACAATAAAATATGTGTTTTCACTTTTTTCCTCCAAAAAACCTAGTGAAGTCCTACACACAAGAAGAAAATAAAGATAAAATTCAAAATGGGGTGGGGTGTGGGGGGGGGGGGGGGAGTTGGGGGGAGCGGTAGGGGATGGGGATGGGGGAATGTTCAATACCCCATTGAATTGATTTCTTCCTACACAAACCCAAATAGGGACCTCAGGTTGATGTAGTTCTCCCTCAAAGGTTTTTGTCTGGCTTGATGATATGCAATGTGGATATAACTTATCTTTGCCTAGGAAATCCAATGGATCCAATCATGCAATATAGATGAAATATTTTTAAAATTTAGATAAATGCATATAATTTACTTATTGTAGTGTGATTTTATTTAATATGATAGTGTTAAATTTATAAGTGTTAGCTATAAAGTTCTTTAAAGAACCTTTTAAATAGAATATTATGAATTTTGAATTATAAAAACCTATTGGTGTGCCAACCAACCAAAATAAGGGTAAAATTTTCATAAAAAGAGTCTTGAAATATGTGTCTAATAAGACTAGTTCCTTTTGGACAACATAGAAGACCCTTGTAGTGAAATTAGGGCAGTCCTATCCAAATACATAAAAATAATAGAATGAAGAGATGAAAAACCCTTTGACTCAAATAACAAATGACATAGAATTCTAAAACATCAAAAAATGTCATGAAATCAATGTGAAAGAGTAATGAAGAAATATATATGACTAAAAGAACACAAGCCAATGGATCATTAGTCCAACATTAAGAGATTCTAATAAAAAAAGTTGTAAAAACATAATCTTTGTGTTGGTTTGATAAATTTTTGGTGTATACAGTAAGTTATTTTTATTATTGAATATATATTTTATTATTTGTCTTTAAATGGCATAAATTTATGTTATATTTATTTTGACTTGCCCATAAACAATTTGTATTTAAAAATAATTTTTACTACTAAAACTAATAGTCTCTTATCTCTACATACATAATTATGTCCCAATTTCATCAAAAATTACTTAATTTAAATTTCCCATCTCAATTATGCAGATTATTATTTGTGATAGCGATTTCAATTAACTTCATCATAATTTTTGATTGGAAGCTACTTTTTCAAGGGATGTTTTAGTCCATGATATTTTTTGTTCTCAATTTTTTTAATGCCTCTTGTAGCTTCTTGTTTTATTTAAATATACAAGTTCTATTTAATAGTGGTTTCAATAAAATATAATTATAAGTTTGTTTTAAAATTAACCAGATTTCACAATTTGTTATAAAATTGATGATGTCTTTCTACTTTATTTAAGCATTTTTGTCTGAATTAAAGTTTAAAGTGACACCTAAAAGTAGCCTCTAAGTATTTATTTAGTCTTAAGTAACATCATTTTAGGATGTTTATGTGAATATAAATTGTTGTCCAAATTATGGATTATTAAATTGTTTATTTAGGTGCACATATGGTCCTAATTAGAATTCATTATTTCTATAAATACACATGCATTATAGTTTATTTATCAATGAGTGTATTGAGTGTATACATAAAGAATTTAAAGAGAAATCACATGCATTCAAGACAGATCAAGTAATCATTAAATACATTATTTTTATGGTACATAATTTCATGGTAAAGCTATCATTGGAAGGAGAAAAGACACATGATATACATCACTATGGTTTTATACGATACTATAACCATTTATAATTATGTATTTTTTTTATTTTCAACATTTTAACTTATTGTATAGGTCTTGATAAGTAGAAAGTTCTTAAAACCCAATCTAATCCTCAAAAAATGCTCCAAATAATGTGTTGTTTAATTTTTTTTAAAATATTGTTGCCAATGTAGGGCAAGGAGAATAAATATTTTATAGGTGATCGACATCACAATGTATAAAACTAAGTGAGGTTATTTGAAATCGAGTATAAGTGAGAAAAATGAAAAATTAAATGTATGCATGTGTTTCATTTCCCAAAACCAACACTTCTTTCATGGTTTTTGGAAGAGGGAATCATGCTCTTAAAACCGTTCTTTTTTCATTTCAAAACTTAAGTTGAGTCCTCTGTCACTTCTAGGCATGTATTTACACTGTGACATTTTTATGACTATTATCAAATCTCATGATATACAGGATACTCATCTAAATCATGTATGACCATCTCATTATGATTTTTAAATTATTTATATTATAGTTATATGTACATATTTATATGGTGTATTTAATTTGAACAATGTATGCATATAAGGTGAATAGAAAAATAATCTCTTCATGGGGATTTGATTTAACCAAATGTTATACATTAAATTAATGTCTAACTTAGCAATGATGTTAAAACTATATTTAATTTTTATTATTAAATAGACAAAATAAAATTTTGAAGCTAATAATGTTTGAACTATGAGGTGTGATCTCTATCTTTGTTTCCCATCAAATTACATATTAATGAGACTCTTTATTTATGATATTTTGTTTTTATTATGGCACTTATGGTTGGCATGTAAATTTATTGATGGATCATTTGGTAAATAAAATAACAAACTTCATGTGATTATAATATTACAAAAAATTACTCTTATTTGATGAATTTATCATTAGTTTTTATTATTGATATTTAATTTTATATTATTATCACTATTTTTATGAGTATATTTATATATAAAAATTTAATAAAAATTACTTCTTGTGTATTTTCATATAGTTTTTATCACTTTATGAAGATGATTTCCTTGTGAAAAATAAATTAAAAAATGGAATACTAAAACAAAATTCATGATTAACATCTTTTTCAAATTAATGACAAATTTTACATATAATTGTATATTGTAAGAATAATCCATAGTCTAGACCTTAAGAGGGTTGATAATGTAGTGGTATATCTTCCCAACATATCAATATGAGTTGAATGATTTGAGTTCCAAATACTTAAGTGGTATATCTTCCCAACACATTAATAATTATGGCTTAAAGGATGTTGAAAATTTAATGAACATTCATAACCTTAAAAATATGGTATCTAGGTGATATAAGACCCTACCATATTAATTTTTAGTTTTGGTTTTGAACCTAAAATAGTTCATGATAAATAATAATATATTCATCTTCATGATAATAGGTCAATGGTCATCGATATTGTAAAATTATATCATGGTAAAAAATTATGTAATGTGAGAGACTAGATAAATATATTGTTCTCAAGTGTTTATGTAAGGTGACTAGGTTGGATATCTTTTTAGCCCTGACCTAGATAAGTGAGAGATGAATAAATCTTATCTCAAGTTAAATAAAATAAATTATGTATAGATATAAATTTGTACATTTTTTATGCTCTTCCAAACAAGAACAATCGACCTCTTGTTATTTTAGTGTATATAGATCTCATCATCCAAGTTCATTTATATTAGGTTTATTGAAGGAGAACATGAAAGCTATCTATAGTAGTATCAAAATAGTTATCAATTTTAGGAAACACATGAGGTTGGTGGTCAAATGGGCTTGAATAATATCTCTATTACATGTTATGTTTCTATCATGTACACTTGGATTTCCATAATTTGAGACTTCAGGTTTTGGATAGTGGTCTTTATATTGAGTGTATATGGTCTTTCATTCTTTGATTTTCATACTTGAAAGTTGGTCTAGTGACTTTATGGTTGTTTGAATTTTTGGACTTATTTTTTATCTCAAATTATTCTCATGAAAAATGTTCATATTTCTTTGTCCAATATGTAATCCAAATCCTTTTTCACTCCATTGGAAGATCCCCTTCAACCTTATTATTCAGTATCAAAAACATATACATTTGACTATCCTTGAGAATATTTTATGTTTTGTGTCTCATTGACACTTACCTATATACAAATAAATATTCCCTATTACATCCCATATATACTTGAAGAGGATTAGTTTCATCCCACCATTGTAGGAAAATCAAATATTGTCATCAATCATGATGTACACAAGGAAAAAATAACACTAATATAACCACAACTAGGGATTAAATTTCATGTTAATAAGACCATATTTATGATTTTTAATATTAAAATAAAATCATTTTTTTATAGATCATATTATAAATATGATGTAACTATAGACAAACCACCTAGAAATCTTAAATATTATAATTGATTTATTGACTATGTTTAATATTCAATACTCCTAGTTGGTTGAGTCTATTATAGCCTTAATAATGGAGAAAGAGGAATGAACTCATGGAACAATTGTAATGGTCAAGAATTATAGTGGGGAAAACATTGACTTGTGTTTTAATTTATTTTTTTCTTTTCATAAGAGGTAGATCATGTTTTATTTTTTAAAATGGTGCCCTTAGCTGAAATGACTAACATATTTTTAACCTGATATTAGTAAGATGTGGATTAGTATTAAATAGTAATGAAGTAGCCATTTTTTAAAAGATATAAAATATGTTTATTTATTTGAATTTAAATTGTACTACAATTTACAAGGAACACTGAATAAATATTTGTCATCAATAAAATCATGACAAGTAGAGTACACCATAAAATATAGTCCACTACCTACCAATTCAAATTCAATTCAAATAAAATAAGATAGGTGGAACTTCTATACTAAAATTATTTACTGTCAAATTTATTCATAAATAAATGTTTTAAAATCTATTTTTATAATTAATAGTAAGTTAGAAATAGAGTTCTGGGTGAAACCATGTAAATAATTTCTTATCAACATTTCAAATCACTTCCTCTAATCCATCATTCAATTTTTTTTAATGATGGAATAGAGCCCATGATTCAAAACCTTGATCTTAAATTATTGACATGATTTTTCACATAAGCATATTTTTATCTTATGAAATGTGAAAATATTAAATCTATAATAGTAAGTTATAAAAATTATGCTGTCAAAAATAATTATATTAATTTAATAAGTTTGTATTGTATCTTTGAATAATTAGAATATAATTATAGATATTATATTACCTTATAGAGAAATATATGGTTTACAAGTAATGTAATTTTTCAAATCTATAACCAAGATCAAATATATAACTAATAACTCACATACCCAATGAGAAACTATGGTACGATATTTTATTATTTATAAAATATGAACCATAAAAGAAGGCCATAGACTTATGTTCCAAGCATGGGTTTAACATGAGGAGGAATAATAGTAAATCAATCTGACCAATAAATTATGTAAGTTAAAAAAATAATAACTATGAGATAAAAAATGCCTCAAATACACTTGAGAAATTTGAACTATTAGGGTTTTCATGTCTATTTCGTGTGTTTTTATATTTTCTTGCCTTGTATTTCTATTGCCTTTGTGTTAATTATAAGTATATGCTCCCATATATTACACTTTAATATTTATGCTTTATAAAAAAATATTTTCTTTAAATATTTCTCCAAAAATCTATGGAAATCATTATTCCTAACATTTGGAAAGATGGTGGTCAAACAACCTTAAAATTTTCTTCTTGAATATTCATGATGAGGTAAAAAACTAATGTAACTTGGCCTAGTTTTGTTTACACATGTACATGTTCATAATAATGTGTGTATATCATATAAAAATTATTATCTTATTGCTTACAATGTTGGTTATATCCCCTCTAAGTATTCCCTTAATGTTTGGATCTAGCACCACAAGGAACCATTGGTTTTTTAGTTTATTATTGTTTATAACCTTACTAAGGATTTTTATTTTCCTTTGATGAACCGCCACTCAAGTGTAGGATCTCCTTTTTAGGTTGATCTTATAGTTATTAAGCAATACCATCTTGATTGTATCCCCTTGGTCCTGTAACATCAAAGTGTCTAAACATATCTCCCTTAAGGTGCCTATTTGAGTTGAGGTTACAGGTCTTTTACTACATTTATGGGTATTCATTAATGTGTTTTTCAAACCCATACAGAAGCTACTTTGTCTTGAATTTTATAAATTTTATTATGTCCACCCTACTAAGCAATTTTGTGTTGAGGTTGATTTGACAAAAGACCTAAATATTCCATCGATATTAATTTAGGGATGAAAAACTCCTCAAAAAATATCACCTAATTCAATCTCATGAACATATGCTTTAGGAAAAAATTGACTAACCATAGGATTTGTGATTGTCCCCTTAAGGTCCACTCAAATCCACCCACTGATTATATATCACCTATAATTCAAAATATAGCTAAAAATAATGATGGTCACACTATGGCTAACAAAAAAATCCTATAAGAATAAGAATGACAATAATGGATAAATTTGTCCTACTCCCATTAGTCCTCTCCATTATCATTATGACCTCATGGTATCTAAAAGCCAATTTTATCAAGTTAGTTGTTTGTGAATAATTTATTTTCATGTTGGAACACCCTCTACCATCACTCTTACCACCTGATGGTCATGAATTCTACCTCACAGTAGTGAAAACTCTCCTCAAGAATTAAATGAGACTAACCATCACTCCATTTCAATTAGATATCATATGTTTCAAAAAAAAAGTTATTGGGAAAGTGTTTTGAGGTTCTTGTCTTAGAACGAGATATAATATATGGGAAGTGAGAATTATTCATGAAGTATGCCCCAAATCAATTTTTCTCTCTTAGAATGTTCACAGTCTCATAGATTCCTCTCGCAAATTCTCTATGCACATTGCCTATCAATAGTTGGGTTATATAGATTTCATTCATCTTCAATAAGTTTAGATATTGTTATTTATTTTTCAATCATCTCTTAGGAGTATATGGTATGGTGTATTCACCTTTTCCATGTCACATAAAGATGGACGAGATAGTTCTAATATTTTTCATACACTAAGATTTACGCCTTGATTATTTTGGGATAAAATTCTTCACATCAAGTTATTTGGGTATTACTTGACATTGATGATCATTTCATAAGGGTTTTCAATGTTTTCCCACTAATGATGTCCCTAATATAATGTGGTTATAGATATGTCTAGATAACAATCTACCCCATTCCACTTGGATCATTTGTGGTTACTTTAATATGATATAGAGTGTTGAGGATAAATTTTGTGGCCTTCCAAAGAGATGTTGTCTTTTAAAACATGGAGCATGATATTATTTTAAGCACCCATGGGGATTAGTGGACCCATTGAATTGGAAATGTTCATTAACTAAGAAACCATAGTTCACTTTGTCTAATTGTTATTTTGACATTGATATGGTCTTAAAATGGTTGGATTAGGTTACAATTTTTAAGTAACATGTGTTCTCCTTTTCAATTTTTTATGGGAAAGTTGTTACATTCCATCCATAAATTGTCCTTTTGGATCATATTCTCATCTGTTGTAGATTACAGTGAAACATTGACCATATTAAAGTCCTAGGCAATTCATTTTGATTGAGCACATCTATTCTCATCCACAAGGTCACCATATGACTCATCACCAGAGTAGATTATTTGGTTCCATGTGCTCTATATGTTGCTCAATGCACTGAGTGGTGGAATGATATGATCAACTATGCCACCACTATGGCAAGCATATTTTATGGGTTTTTAATTAGACATATGGAACTATAAACAAGGAACACCAAAATAATTTCTCTATGCTAAAGTATAAACATTTTCACTCACAACTAGATACCATGGTTACTTTGCTTCAGCATAAAATCAAGGTTATTGATATCCATGCAGGCAAAGGTGAAAACATCAAATCTTATTTGCATTGGCATAAGATTAGTTCCATTCCTCAATGTATTTTTTCAAGTCTCCTAGGGACAAACAAGCCAAGGAAAAAATTAAAACCATCAAGCTTACTCATAAGCATCTCAGTAGTCTACCAAAAATTTAATCAATTTTCTTGGATCATTATAAATTAGTGTTTGAAGCCCAATAATAGTTGGTGGAGGGAAAGAGAGTGTTACAAGGCTGTTTTAATGTGGTGCCCCTCCTGCCCCCCTCCCTCGCTCCCCCGCCCTTCAAGTTAAGACTTTTGGATTAAAAAACATTGTGATGCTCCTTTTTTGTTTGATGATATGATATGATGCTCCTCTTTCATAAATTTAGATCAAAGGCACAAAGTCAAAAATAAATTATATGCGAGCTAGTCTTAAAAGTTCCACAGTTTAAGTGGTATGATATAGAGACAGACAAAAAAAATGGAACCTAACATCATCAAGCAAAAAAACCTTAATGAAATAAGGTTCTCAAAATATCCTATTGTCAACTTTATGTTTTAATTATTTTTAAATTTGTGTGTGTGTGTGTGTGTGTGTGTGTGTGTGTGTGTGTGTGTGTGTGTGTGTGTGTGTGTGTGTGTGTGTGTGTGTACATATATACATACATATATATGATTTTCTAAAATATAAAATCAATACAAAATATTCATGTTTTCTATTTTTTAATGTAAAATATAAATAAATAAAATCAAGTACAAGATCACTTATACCACTGTAGAATGCTATAGAAATGTTAGTCTTGATGCTTTAAGTGTGATGTCGCTTTCTCCAACTCACCAAATAGGTTCTATATTAGAAACATATTAAATAATGACTTCCCCTTAAAATTCTTTGGTCAATTTCGCATCTTTAAATAGTTCGAGTGTGTCTCGACATAATAATAATAATAATAATTATTATTATTATTATTATTATTATTATTATTACTACTACTACTACTATTATTATTATTATTATTATTATTATTATTATTATTATTATTATTATTATTATTATTATTATTGTTATTGAGAAGGTCATTATATTCCTCCTTATATAATAAGGAGGATTTCGAAAATGATATATTTTATTTTTAATTAAAAAATTAAAACCTATTTTAAGAAGGTATGTACATTCATAAAATTATAAAGTTAAACTATTAAATTAATTTTTTGGATGAAAACATTAAAAAAATTATGCTTTATACTATTTTTTAAAACTGTAACTAACATTGTATTATACTTTTTATTAATAAATGTATGCTTTTTCAATACAAAAACTGACTCTTTTATATAATTCATTTTTTAAAAAAAATTTGAGTCTTTAGTATTTATCCATTTTTAAATTAGAATGTAATTATTTAAATAATTTATATCTAAATGTTTAAAATGGTTGAAAACATAAATAATTAATTAATTAATTATTTATATATATATATATATATATATATATATATATATATATATATATATATAAAAGTTGAACTATTAAATTGATTCCTTTATATTATAACTTCTAGATTGAGAATATATTTAATCTGTTAACTTAAGAATCATTTTCAATTGATTCCCAAGTGACCTCTTTTTCTCGTAAGATATGATCAATAAATGGCAACCAGCCTGCATGAATGATTCAAACTGTTTTGTCTTAATTAGGCAAGAATCATTTGTCTGTTTTATCTCCATTTCCTTCCTACGAAGCTCCCCGGATATGTTTTTTTGGCCTGTAAAATCATTCATGACGAGCATTGACTAGGCAGCAGATTGCTGAATTGGTTGCCGCCTAGGGAGGCGATAAATTGAAGCCATTGCAAACGTAGACTCCACGAATACAGTAAATACAAATCTATGATTCTGAATCATTTGTAAGGAAAGTTTAGAGCAATGGCAGGAATAAGTCATATGAAGGCCACTCCTTTTTTTGTTGTGCTGGTCATTAGTGTGATTCATCCCATTTTATGTTACAGAGCAAAAGAGGGCGCCCAATTTAGATTCAGTTATAACATGGAGAGTATTGTGAAGAAATCCATTGGAACTCCCAACTGCAGTAGAACAAAAGTGTTAGCCTGCAACGCCTTGAATCCGCTGGCTATTGTCACTTCTGGGCTGTATGTTGGCGTCGCAGTATTTTGGTAGGTATTTTCATATCTGTCATTGAATTACGTTAATGTTTCCTGCGCCTTCAGCTGCAGCGATGATTTCATCGAATCCAACATAATGTCGCGATCCAGGATTCGAGCGCGGAGCCATAACACTAAGTCCAGCTAAAGTCTTATGAATACGCTTCTGCAATTCTGTTAGTGTGTATAAGTCAGTGACATAGAGTCCAAACCCACAAGGTCTGTGAAGTTTGTTTCCTATGTATGCAAATTTCAAAAATCAAACGTTTTAAAATTTTTAAAAAAAAAACAAGACTAGACTGAGGCCTGTTTGAGGAATGTCTGCAAATTTGTGATGGTTAAAATGTCTGGAATAAAGCCGTAATACTATGTTGGAAATTAAAATCGGTCAGAGTTTTCCAGTCGGTGTGGAATTGATTTATACCAAGAAGTATTGTAAAGTTGAATTATTAAATTGATTCCCTTGAGTATTTCGCTTTGTGAATATTTATAATGTGTCCATCTTAAAGTTAAATAGGCAGCAACTACTTAAATTTTTTGTATATGGGTATTCGAAGTTAAATTTAAAAAATAAAGGTATGAACAACAATAATTAGTACGTGTGGGTATTATTGTTTTGACTTCCAGTAAATATATTAAACTACTTGATGCTCGTAGCCAATAGGATTAGGTGATTGTGCATAAACGTAAATCAGGTTCTAAAGTTTTGCGGTGATATTAATATTTTATTATTTTTTCAGTTGTTACTAACAGAGGATTACTTGCATGCCCGACATCCAATCAGACACCTGTGTTTAGTCGAATTATATTAATATACATACTTTTGAGAAAAAATAGTTGCAAATGATAACAGTCCTGTAGAAATTTGTTAATGCCCAAATGCCACGTAATAAACATCTGTTGACCTGCAATACCTGGATAAACCCTTTTCATCTCAACTAGAATCCCCATATTTTCTTCGCCAATAAGATACTATATGTGATGTTATAGTCAAAATATTTTCAGAATCCAGCCTGCTTTAATCATGGGTTACGAGTTGATCGATTTGTGTCTTTATCAGAGCTTTTTCCAGAGGAAACACCAATAGGTCTGAGGAAACTAAGGGAGCTAGATCTAAAGTTATTGTGAGGTGATGGAACAAGAAAAAGGAAGGCATCTGATTTAATATACGATTATCATGTTTACAATGGCATCAGAGATTCAGACAAAAGTCTTGAGCTGTGCAAGGAAGTGTTAGGGAGATCGCAGGACTTTCCATATCTCAGAAGATGTAGAACTGGTTGCCCACACACTAAAACAGGTATGTCTAATATCAAATTTATTGATGCACTGTGGTAGTAACAGTATTTGTCATCTAATGTTTAGGTTTATCTTTTCTGTTAATGGTGTATAATGTGGCGCAACTCTGGAATTTGATACTTGAGTGAGCTCGACTTTTGTTCCCTAGATGAAAGGTTTCCTTACAATTATTTTATTTATACTACTAGCACATTATATTAAAATTCTTTGATGGGTATACAAATCTTCTCTTTAAATGGCAATTGTGTGTTTATTTCCGGTAATAATAATTCCAAATCTAACGACGATTATAATTTCGTTGAAGCCACGTGCATGCGTCCCCCAGTTACTATCTGAAGGAAGCTGCATAGCCCCTCCAGAGCATAGTATGGAGTTTTTGGTTTTTTGCTTCTCTTTAACAATTGTGACCTCAGGAAGAATAAGATTCAATTAATCAGCTTTCAAAGCAAACCAATTTGAAAATGGAACTGCAAAACGAATGAGAAAAATATGGAGTTTTTCCAACCGGTACATTTTTGGGCTTTATATCTCAATCATGGTAGCTACAACTTAATTTTGTATATTCAAGCAAATGTGAGTTGGGAGTGAGGGTTTGGGCTTTGTGCCATCTTAACAGGAATATCCATGCTCATTTTCTTCTATGGAACAAAGTTGTAAAATTAACCTGCTCCAAAGTTCTTATTTTGGCAGCGTGCCAAGATCTCATTCTATAGGACCATATTACAAGTTAAGGCCAATTGTCATTAAATAATTGAAATTCATACTTGCATAGCCAAATGCTTTATTAGTGTGGCTACGTGCACACTGCATGGCTATGCAATATAAAATTTACCTACGAATTATCGTTGGCAGGGACTCATGCCGTTCCACGACACTTGTTTATAACAAGGGAATCACTGAAATCAATTTCACCTTGATTAAGAGTCGTTTTATCTATTTTGTTGTCTAATGATTAGTGTCTATTTTATTTATTTAATTTTAAAATAAATTTAAGTTTAATGTATAGTTATTATCAACATTTCAAAATAATCTTTTAATTATTGTTAATTGTTAAATGACATGATTTTAATTTTTTTTAATACTTTTCAATTATTAGTTTAAATTAGAAGGATAATAATACATTTGTTGATTTCAGATGGTCCCTATTCTTCTTTTAGTCTATTCAATTACCTATCTCTCCCCTCCCCATTAAAAAAGTGATTAGATAGGGTAGGTGTTCACCAAAATCAAACATGCATTTCTTTGAAAGGAAGATATCTGCTTGGAGTGTTGTTTCTCATTGATGTCTTCCTATCCGCCAACAAATATTCCTTAAGAGCATCCCATGTAGAATGGCGAGGATGAGGAAATATTGCCATCCAACATGACCAACACAAGTACAAAAGAATGCTCACACTATATTATCAAAGATTAAATTTTGTAGACGTTATTTTTTGATCATAAATTATAATTATTTTTTAAATAGATAACATAAGATACAAGGTAAAATTTTAAATAGATTGTCAATTTATTTTTAAATATTATAATAGAAATATTAATTATATTTAATGATTATTATTATTATTTTTTTATAAATAATATTTACATTTAAAAGATAATGTTTAATAAATTGTCATTGAAAAAATTATGTAAAGTAGAGTATATCATTAAATTTAAATTACGAATTCCACTACCTACCAATTCAAATATAATTTAAAGAAAAAAGATAAGTGGAATTTGTATTAAAAATTGTTTTAATTTAAAATTTATAAATAAAAAGGTTATAAAATTAGTAAATCCCTTAGTAGATTTTAATAATTAATACATCTATGGAGTGCTTAAAACTAATCATGAAATTACAATGATTTATACCATTTTTTCAATAGCTGTAAGAATATTAAAAACATATATGAATAGAAATAACAAACTAAAAATATTAAAAGAACTTATATACATAGAGCCACTAAAAGTGTTTTTCTACATTGATAAGGAATGTAAGAATATTAAAAACCTATATATAGAGAAATAACAAAATAAAAATATTAAAAGAATTTATATACATACAACCACTACAAGTGTTTTTATACATTGATAAGGGATATAATTTATTATTATAAATTTAAGGATGGAAAATTTTATTCCTCAAATGAAATAATTGTTGTAGATATGACTGGATTCACCATTATTTAAACATTGAGATTACATGAACATGTTTTGATATAATCGGAAGAGTGGATTAAAAATAGCAAAGCAAATCCAAAATATATGAATTTTTCAATAAGTGGAGTAAGAACCCTAGCTCTGAGAGAAACAAATAGGACATCTTATTCCATGAGGTTGTCTACGGTACTTTTTATAAAGGCCATCATCTTGCTTAAACGATTATTTGGAAGAGGTAAGACAAATCATGTTGATCTTTTTTGGGTGAACTTAGTTCATGAGTGTGTTTGTGTTGAGGTTGATTTGATAAATAACATAAAGATTCTATTGATATTCACTTCTTCAATGTTTGGTGAATATTAGTAGATTCTATTAATATGTACATAGATGACTCTTACAAAAGTTTACCTTATTTAATATCCTAGACACATGCTTTAGGCATCAGTCACACCACCATAAGATTTACGACTATCCCTTTATGGTCCACTCAAAGCCATCCACTTATTATCAACCATGTTAAAAGTAAAATTTATATGAAAAAAGTGATGCTTGGACTATGGTTGCTAACCCAAAAAAAAACACCTTGTGGCATCTTAGAGCCATTTTTTTTCAAAAAAATTGTTTAAAAATAATTTATTCTCATGTTGAAAGACACTCTATAAGTGTTTTTACCATATTATGTGACACAATCCATCTTGTGATAATGATAACTCTACTTGGGTAGTAATTGAAGTTTAACATTGATCCATTTCTATTGGAGATTTTGTTTATAGAAGCTAACATTCATGATTGGGATACCATTTTAAAGTGCTTGGCTATAAATAAGATATAGAAGATTGCCAAGGAGAACTAGTCATGAAAGATTCCTCCTAATGAATTTTATCTCTATGATATTAGAGGTCCCACAGAGACCTCCCACAAATTCTCTATATGCATTATCTATCAATGGTTGGGTGATATATATCTCATTTATTTGTAAGCAATTAGGCTTTCAAAATTTATTTTGGAATCATCTTTGAGGATTATATGGTTCAATGCATCTCACTTATTTCCTTGGGATATCCAACTATAGTAAAATTTATATGAAAAAAGTGATGCTTGGACTATGGGATATCAAACTATAGTTAAATCATGTTGAGATATCCATATGGTTTAATCATATTGATTAATGATGTCAACAAACTACCTATATATAAGTTTTATTTTTCTTAAGAAAATTAACATTAAAACTCATATGGATATCTCAACATGATTAAGAATATAAACCATCCAAATATAACATCATACATCTCATAGTCTTATGTAACAATATTCTTATAACAACAATTGCACCTAAATTTTAATCACTAACAGTTATCTGATATCGGATAACTATAAATCAGATTATACATTGTATGAACATAAATTAAGGGGTAGTATTCATAAGTTTAAAGTTTCCCATTTATTATATTTTATATTCTTATTATCAATTTACTACTTTATATATAGGCATATTATCCCATACTGCCTCAATATCATGATTTTTAATTCTTTGATAAAGTATTTATTATATATAATAACTAATAACTATATAGATCCCAAGATAATCATGCTCAGTTTTTAAAAATCAACTTGAGCTCACAATGCCACTTGGGCTGGTTGTGCATTTTGCTCAAACCACAATACGGGAATATGAGGAAAAATAAAGTTTCACCAAATATTCAATCTTTCATTTAAGAGAAATCATTATTTAGTATATTTAAAAGACGTAGCATTTTCATTTATACTCACACAACTTTTCACTTGATACAAAGCTTTTCAAATTAATGGCTTAGCATTCCCATTTTTATAATTGGTGTTCCAAATTAAAGACTAGGCTTTTCATATAATTGTCTCAAAGTATAATATCTAACTCAACATTTTATATACATATACCTTCAATATTTTTAATTTGAATTGGTGTTTTACTTCAATGCTCTACCAACTCATTTGGCTTGGCATTTTACTTCAATGCTCAGCTATTAATATAGATTTCATGACACTTTTAATTATAAACTCAATAGTTTAATTAAATATATAGCAATTTATCTAAATATATACACATATATGGCATTCAACTTAAAACACTCAACATTTAAGTAAATACAAAGTGTTTTAATATACTCATCCCATTGAAGTAGATACAACATATATATATTAGCCAATTTGAAATAAAACATAATCCAATTTTATAGTGAGACGTAGAGTAAAAGAAAAACACATTCTTTTTATTGTTCCAAAAGGAAAATATGTTCTCTGAAAACATTTTTACCTTGGTTTTCATGGGACATTTCCTAATCTTTCTAATCAATGACATTGGTAATTTCAATAATAGCTATGCAATCAAATAAAAGTATGCACTACCCCAACTATGTGAAACACAGTATCTTAAGGATGAAACAAAATCTAATTTTGGGAATAGAATTTAATTGTTAAGATGTTGTTGGATAAAGATTAATACCCAATTTGGAAAAGGAATGCATGCCTACATAAAGGTTGAGGATGATCCCAAATAATATATTGTGTATCCTAATAGGTGCATTTTAATTATGATAAACTCAGTTTAATATAGGAGAGGATGATGACATATGTAATTGAAACATAGTTCATATGGGAATACAGTCTAAACAAAATAATTTTAAGACCTTTTGAGTTAAAGGCCACCCAAATAGAAATAATATGTAGTCCTAAAAAAGTTATTCGCATGTCTATAAAAATAATACACGGGCCATCAAAGGGTTGCACATTGGCCATAAGGTGTAAAACATAGTCATAGAAATGGGACACAGGCCTAAATTAAAGTAACGTAGACCAAATATAGACTATGAAGCTC
>JARHVA010006997.1:340000-417500 GCA_037957365.1 Torreya grandis
TATATATATATATATATATATATATATATATATATATATATATATATATATATATATATTCACACACACACACACACACACACACACACACACACACATATTATTAATATTTCACACATGTGCCTATATTTTATGACTATCATGGTAATCTATCTAATTTATATTCAATTTTTATTTCATTGTGAGTTATTGTATAGTGTTATTTTGATCTTCCAAACTATTATCTATCAGATATCATATTTAATTTAATACACAAATTAGGATTGAAAATCATTATTTTCAATGCTATAAATATCATATAATAATATATTTTTTCAATAGTTTAATTAATCATTAGGTTAATAGGTCAATAGGTTAATTACTAATTAATTTTTTAGGTCTCTAGACCTAGTTATTGCTCTAATAGGTCAATTTATTAAAATAGAGATTATATATCTTAAAAATTATATTTATAGTAGTATTTTATAAATTTTAACATGTGCTAATCCTCACACAAGTTTATAGAACTTAAATTAATCAAAAAATATCTTACCTAAGTTTTAACATGTTTTGTAGGCTAAGAGTCTAACAAAAGTATTATTTTAATGCTTCTTAAAAAAAATTGACACTTTAAACACATCTAAAGGGGTTGGATAACATATAATATTAGGTTTTTTTCCTCCCATTAGGCCTTGTTGACAAATCGACCACCTATTATATCCTCAACAATGCCCTTCCCAATATAAGAAAAATGTAATTTTTTTGCCTAAGTTCAAACATGAATAAAATGAAACCTGTAAGTCATTTCCATGAAATGTCATATCTCTCTCCCACCCCTTTAATCCCTCTAATTTCATGCTATAATACTCATGTGTAACCTTTGATATCAATTTGTTAGACAAGTTGTAGTGATGGGTCCAAAAATATAACATCTTGGCATTAAACAAGCATCTTCTTGAGCTCCAACTATGATTTCTACCTATGAGACTTAAAAATAGTAATATATCCATTATATTATGTCTATATATTCAATTTAAATGTTATCACACTACAATTATGTTTAATTTCAAACAAAAGTGCATTTTCACTATCGTTCTAGAGCACATAAACACAGACAATAAATGTTGTCAAAGTTTAAGTTGTAGTTTCAAAATTATGGTTTCAATGATTCCTAAACAAAAAATAACACTTCAAAAATTTATAGTGTGGAATACAACATTTAATACCAAGTTCTTGGCCTCCCATCAGGCCTAATTGAGAAACCCACCACCTATTATGGCCTCAAGAATGCCCTTCCCAATACAATAAAAATGCAATTTTTTAACCTAAGTTCAAACACACATAAAATGAAACCTATAATTTATTTGCATAAATAATTATATCCCTCTCCTTAATCTCTAATCCCTCTAATTTCACCCTATATTACTCAAGTGTGAGATTTGAAAGTAATCCATTGGACAAGTTGTAATGAGGGGTCCAAAAATGCATTTTTTTGGCATTAAACAATCAACTTCTTGAGCCCCAACTAGCATTTATGTCTCCAAGACATCCACCTAGGAATATATAATATAAATCAAATAAATATAAGTAAATTACATGTTACTAAACTTTCACATTGTTCAAATCCACTAAGAAGTGCATTTTCACTATCGTTTTGAAGTACAGAAACACTAATAACAAATATTGTTAAAGTTTAAGTTGTGCTTGCATAACTCTGGTTTAAATACTTCATGACTAAATAATAAAAATAAAAACACATATATGGGTATGATAATTTATATGAATATTTTTTTGGCCTCTCATCAATCCTAATTGACAAACACACCACCCATTCCAGCCTCAAGATTGCCCTTCCTAGTACGAAAAAATGAAAATTTTTAGCCTAAGTTTAAATATGTGAAAAATGAAAATTATAAGTCATTTCCATGGACCATAAGATCCATTACCTTCCTATTTTATCCCTCTAATTACCTAAATTACTCATAAAATTACATTGGCCAAATTGCAATGAGGGGTCCAAAAATGCAACTTTTTAACATTGAACAAGCAACTTCTTGAGCTCTAATTACCATTTCTACCTCTGGGATGTCCACATAAGAATATATCAATTTAATCACATATAAATAGTTAAATTACATTTTATAACACTTCCACGATGTCCAAACCCATGTATAAGTGTATTTTCACTACCATTTTAGAGCATGAAAACACTCGCAATAAATGTTGTCAAAGTTTAAGTTGTGATTGTAAAACTCTAGTTTTGATGCTTTTTATTTAAAAAATGGAACTTATAACGTGTCTATGTGGGTAGATAATTTCTATAAATATGTTTTTGTCCTCCTATCAGGCCCGATCGATAAACGCTTCATGCATTCTGACCTCAAGAACACCCTTCCCAATACAACAAAAATGTTATTTTTTTACCTAAGTTCAAAGATGCATAAAATAAAACTTTTAAGTCATTTATATGAATAATTAAATCCCTATAATACCCATATTATTCCTATAATTTCCCCATAAAACACACTTGTGGAAGATATGAGAGCAATTTCTTGGACAAGTTGTAGTGAGGGGTTCAAAAATGCAACTTTTGGGCATTAAACAAGCAACTTCTTGAGCTCCAACAACCATTTCTACCTTCAAGACCTCCATTAGAGAATATATAAATTTTATCATGTTTATATAGGTAAATTACATGTTATCACACTAGCATGAAGCTCAAATCCACCTAGAAGTGCATTTTCACTAACATTTTGGAGCACAAAAAAACTGACAACAAATGTTGTCAAAGTTTAAGTTGTGATTGCAGAACTCTAGTTTTAATGCCTCCTAAACATAAAATTAGACTTACTACACATTATAGGCTTAGATAGTATCTAAAAACACACTATTATCTTCCCATAAGGCTTGATCGACAAGCCCACCACCCATTTTAGTCTCAAGAATGCCCTTCCTAATACAAGAAAAATGTAATTTTTTAGTCCAAGTTCAAAAACATATAAGTCATTTTTATGAACCATAAAATTATTTCCTTTCATATTTAATCTCTATAATCTCACCTAGATCACTCAAGTGGAGACTTTGCTAACAATATATTAGACAAGTTGCAGTGAGGGGTCCAAAAATACAACTTTTTGGCATTGAACAAGTAATTTTTTGAGCTCTAACTACCATTTTTACCTTTGAGACCTCCACTTTTATCTCTTAGATCATGTCTAGATAGATAAATTACATGTTATCACAATACCATGATGTTCAAATTCACTCGAAAATGCATTTTTACTACCAGTTTAGAGCATAGAAACACTAACAAAAAATGTTGTAAAAGTTTAAGTTGTGGTTGCCAAACTCTAGTTTTGATGCTTTCGAACTAAAAACTAACACTCAAAAAAAAAATTGGGTGGGGTGGGGGAGGGGTGCGGGGGCAGGTGCATAACATCTAGTGATAGGTTTTTGTCCTCCCACTAGGTGCATTTTTTAATTACAATGTGTAATTATCTAGCCAAAAATAATATTGATTGAAAGTAATGTTCCTCTTACTCAACTATTCATAAAACTTTTAAAAATAACATTACACATACTTTAAAAAATGTGATTGGTCATTGTTGATATATAAATGGTACTCCCTTAATATTTTATGTTTTTTTTTCTATACTATCAGTTACATGCATGAATTTTATATGCACTAATATGACAACTTGTGATGAGTTGTAATACTACAATTAAACTTTTATTTTGCTTTTGAATGTGTAATTTTTATTAAAATCAACTATTAAAACAATAAAACCAAGTGTTAATGTATCCTTTATTATCTTTAAATGTTCATCCAACCATCTAACCCGATGTATGTGCCTTGCATACTCATAAAAAATATTCTCCCTAAATTTGACAAAAAATTTGGAATCAAGTATCTTTATTGTAACAAGCTCAAACCTTTTAGATTCCTTGCCATATTTTACTTGATAAGTCACTAATTTATATTTACTTAAACCAAATAATTCCCATCCAATTTCACTTTTAATATCCTCATGGATAAATTTTTTGAATTTTGGCAATCCACTACAAATACTACAATTTTCATTTAAATATGATTTGTTGTAAAATAATTATCCATCCGGTCTATTCAAAAATATAGTTAGAATAAATTCACTCATTAATTTTGGTGGTAATTCAATGATACTCTCCTGTAAAATGTTTTTAGTATGAAAAGTACAACAAATATGGAAAAAACATCATAGTGTGTCAAAAATTCAACATGTTGCCTACAACAATTAGTGGTGCATGTTTTATTTATTTTTACATAGAAAGGTATGGCAATCTCAAAATATCTTTGATAAATAGAAATTTGTAAATGTTTTTCCAAAAAAATTGTGTACAATTGTGTTTGAGTCATATCTAATAGATGTTTTGGATGTGGTTCACAATTACAAGAACCAATTTTCTTTTAAAAAAATCTCTTACATTGGGTGAATATTTTGTATTTCCTTTTCAAAATTGAACTAGTAACTCTTTGAGAGTATCAGTGTAGCCTTGTCCTTTCATGGAAGTATAATAGAGAATTCCCAAAGCTCATTGGTATTAGTTTTATTAAGTCTTTCACATCATTGAATTAATTTCATTAATGTTTAATTTTTTATATTAAGTGTTTGACTTGTTTTTGAAACCTTTCATTTTTTCCCTATTTTCTTGTTTACTGCACAAGTTCTAAGTATATGCCAGACAACAATACAATCTTTGGTGCATGATTTTGGGAATATAGTATGATATGCATCATGTATATTTTAAAAAATTTCATTATTTTCGTCATCTATGTTATATGTTCTTAGTCCTAATGTGTACATTATAGGTATCATCTTAATCAATTTTATCAATGAAACAAATAATTGACATGTCTGACTATCATAATTCATATTATAAAAGAAAGTATCCCAAATTTGTTGAACAAGTGTTCTTGAATGTGAATCAAATATTTTTTTATGCATTTGTTTTAAAATATTTTCATCGACTTCAATTAAGTACTTGTCTTTTCTATGCACAATTCCTAGAGGTGTTGTTAATGGTAGAATTTGTTGAGAGGGTGTTTCAAAATCATTATTACTTTCAATTTTTTAGAGGTGGGATGACATTTTATTCATTATTTATTTCTTCACTATATGTTTCCATGAAATTATTTTGATGGTTAATTTCATCATTATTTGTTTCCATCAAATTTTATTCATTCATGGGGGGTGAAGCATCATGCATAGACTCATCATCAAAAAAATAAAAAACTAAGAAATTTGAATGTAAACCTCCAACATTATCTAATTCATTATTCTGAATTTTATTACTATTCATTTTACTATGGTAAATTTCATCATTATTCAATTTATTATGGTCAATTTCATCATTTTTTAATTCATTATTATCAATTGGCTCATTATCTATGGCATTTAGTTCATCAAGATTAGGGTTTATACCTTGTCTACCACAAAGTTTTTGCATTCATATCTTGCTTTTCTCTCTTACATATTATAATTCCTTTAGTGTTTTGTTCTTCAATATATTCCTCTTCCTTGATTGTGATCCATCACCCATCAAGTATAATTGATATATTTTCAAAGCTATGGTTAAGTACACAAGTACCATGAGTGCCATAGAAGTATGCAAAGAATGTTTATGGGGATATAATTCTTAATTTGGGTTAAAATAGATGTTGATAATCGAGCTTAGTCTATTATAATAATAATAATAATAATAATAATAATAATAATAATAATAATAATAATAATAATAATAATAATAATAATAATAATAATAATAATAATAATGTGATCCTATTATTACATAATGCAATCACATTATTTTATATATTGGGTTCTACTTCAACATACATATTAGGAGGTGTTTATTAAGAGTAACATGATCACATTATTTAATAACATGATCATGTGATTCCTAATACTTGGTTAGGGTTAGAAATTGACATTGAGAACTAAGTGTTGTATATATTAAGAATAATGTGATCATGTTATTAGATAAATTGATCATGTTATAATTAATATAGATTAAATATTATGGATTAGGGATTAAGGCATTAGTACATAAGGTTTAGGGATTAGGGAATAGGGATAACAATTACAGTTTATGTTTTAGGGATTAGGGATTAGGGCATATAGGGTTTAGTCTTAAGGGTGTACATAAGTTCTAATCTCTCTAATTTCCATGTGTGAATCTAATTTTTACTACAAAAGATGTTAAACGGGACTAAATTGAATTGTAAATAGGGGAAATTTTTGGTTTACAATTTAGGCTATAGTGTTTAGGGCTTAGGTTTAGAGTACATAGGGTTAATATCAAAAAACATTTTTAGTATAAATGATGATAATTTGTGATAAAATGAGTGGTTCAATTTTTAAATAGTATATTTATGGTTTATAGTTTATGAATTAGGAGCTTTAAACATTATGGATTGGGTATAGGTTTTAGGGTATATAAAGTACAATCATGATGGTGATTAGGGAAAATTGGTGGTGATAAATCCCCAAATCACATTTTATAATCATTAAATTAGGTTGAAGGAGCCCAAAATAGACCTAATTTACTTCATATGCACAACTAGATTGGTACTCCAAAGTCTAAGTTTTGGCCATAGGTTTAAAAATGCATTTTATGACATCTTGTGATAAAATAAGGTATATCATAAGGCACGTATGTTTTCCACATGTAGTGGGCATTAGGGCATCAAGATTATAATTTATGTTTTAGGGATTAGGGATTAGGCCATAGGGATTAGGTTTAAGAGATTGTATATAATGTCTAATCACTCTATGCCATGTCAGCCTAATTATTACTAAACAAGATGTTAATTGGTACTAAATAGATTGGTAAATATGGAAATCTTATGGTTTTCAATTTAGGATTTAATATTTAGGGTTTATGTTTTAGGTCTTAGGTTTTAATGTATATATGGTTTAGGCTACACATGGTCAATCTAAAAGATAATTGAGGATAATTTGAATCACTTCGACCCATTTATGACTATAGAATGTGTTTTTGGGTTATCATGATACCACATGTCATCATGTATATTGAGTGAATTAGTCAAATGGGGTAATTAGTCATGTGATATAAGCTAAACTAAGCCCTATGAACTTAATTCTTAGTATAAATGATGTTAACTTGCGTTAAAATAATTGGTTCAACTAGTCTATCAACTTATATTATTTTAAGCTACCTCCATACTATTTTACTATTCTATCAACTCATATTATTTTAAGCTACCTCTATACTTTAAAACTTTAACCTTGATTCATTTATTCCTTCCCCCTAAAGCATGAACCATCTTTTCTTCCCTTGATGGTGGTCTTTCTTTTTATTCCTAATTTTTATCAATTTATTCTTCATGATAATTTTCTAATTCAATATATTCTTTCTCTTGCCTCTGTCTTTAATTTATGATAATTTTAGTTGATTGTTTTACTTGCCTCTAGAGTTATTTATAGTGATGTCTATCTGTGTAATTCATCCTATTCCTCTTAACATATTTACACTAACTATTCAATCACATAATAGTCTTCAAAAATACTATTTTACAACTAAATACAAATTCATAAATATATTACCTCCAATATTCAAACTTGATATGATATCATATGATGAATCTTAAAGAGTATAAAAGTAACTTATCAATAGGAACGACACTTAGATTTGTGTGAAACAATAAAAAATTATATTCTCCTTCAATAATAAAAACTATTTCATAAAAGTATTTAAAGAAAATTTAATAAAAAAATTAGTTGACATAAAAAAATTAAGAAAAATCCAAAAAACTACCTAGAGTCAACTCACCTTGCTATTTTTAGCAAATACTATTTTTAGTAAATTTGACATGAAAATTCATAGAGGCTTAAAATATTCATTTATCCTCTAGACACTAAAATTATGCTAAATGATTAATTTCAAATCAATTTCACACAGTTACAAAAATATTATATTTTTAAAAATAGAAAAATCCTAAAAAATATACTAAAATTCATTTTAGGACCCTTAGATTATCATGTATGGCCTCTAAAAAGTTTTTAAAATGTCTCTAGATGGATAGTGTGGGATATGTTTGAATTAATCTTTTCAATACCTTAGTTTTAGTGTAAATGATAACTTCAAAAGACTTACATATCAAACGTTATGGTCTCTACAGGATAGGATACCCCATCAACGTTTAGATTTGACTTATTGAGGATTATAAATGAATATTTTATTTTAGGTTGATGTTTACTTATGTTGATTCAAGTGTTATTTATTCTTTCATTAATCAATTTATGGGGCTGAAATTATGAAATTTAATTTTATAATGGGAACATCAGATTACAAAATAAGTGACAAATTTATGAGATCAAACGTTGGGAATATTGGTTTTGTCTACATCAAAAATATGAAAATTGTTATAAAAAAATACACAAGAGTATATAGACCCAAAAAATCTTAGATGAGAAGAAATATTTGTATTTCGATATTGATGAAGAAATTTACTTTGAAATCCATTCTAGTTGGACATTTCATGGAATAATGATACCAAAAAATATGTGTATACACACTTGCATACATGGTTAGATCATGTGGGGATACATCCAAATATGCATTTCTCATTAAATATATTTAAATTCACTATTAGTGAATTTATTTTATAAATGTGAATTATTTTATAAAGTAAATTTTTAAATTTGTGTGCTAATATCATTTAATATTTTTGTATACAAAAAAGTCATTGATTATTTAATAATTAAATATTCAAAGTGGTAAAGACTAACATTGATAATATTTGATTTGAAAGGTGTTTTAATTCATTTAGTGCATAGAAAATATGTGGCTTCATAAATATTTAATATAAAAATTGTAATCAATAATACAAGCGCAAATATTATTTTTAGAAATATCACAAAAAGAAGTTCTTATACAAATGTTTACCAATACAAAAAATTGGAATATAAAATTAAATAATAAAACATAAATTAGATTACTTAATGTGTTCCTTTATTCAAAAAATAGAATTGAATATGGATAGTTTCAGTTTCTATACATTTAACAAGACTACTAGTGTATTCAACATGACAATTTAACAGTATCTAGAAATTTAATAAAAATCCTACTTATAATGTGTTTCATTAA
Organism: Torreya grandis; assembly: GCA_037957365.1. Lineage (NCBI taxonomy): Eukaryota > Viridiplantae > Streptophyta > Pinopsida > Cupressales > Taxaceae > Torreya > Torreya grandis. The sequence goes on from JARHVA010006997.1 coordinate 349,127, forward strand.
TTTTAAAATTGTAATAAATGTGTGTACAATCATATAAAAAAAGAATTTTTTATGAATCCAATGAATTATTTTTTGAAATGACATATGAAATTACGTAATTGTAGAAAATTTAAATAAAAGTAGTGGAAATGTTAATAATTATTTATTTGATTATTTGTGGCTAAAAATATTACATTTGAAAGATGTTCATAATGTAAAAAATATTTTAAATGAATTATCATAGAGATTGGAACAAATCCTTGATGTTTTACTTTATGGTGATACTTGTTAAAATTATAGATTTTAAATATATGTTCTAGTTTATTGTTAAATCTTTTTATATATTTTATGTTCCTTAAATTACTTACTAATTTCATTTAACAAATAATTGATTTCTAATAGTGCATTAAAAATAAAATATAATTGTAAAATAGATAAAATATTAATTAACTCACTCATTTAAACTATTTATTTTTATTAGAAAAGGATACAAAAATCATTATTATATTGATATTGAATATGATTTTTATATTATTGTTTAAGGTTTTTTAGCTATTTTTATTTTTTGCATCCATTATAACTATAAAAATACAGGTTTAAAAATGGTCTTAATTTTTATTGCAATAATCATTATGACTTGCCCAATAAAAGTAAATTTATTTATAAAATTATGTATACTAATTGAACTAACGAATATTCTTTTCTACATACATAAAAATAATCTTACGTACATTATTTAAAACATAAAAGTCTAATTTATTCTTAGAATCTATATAACAATTAATTTGACTAGTAGGTATTTTTTTATAATAACATATATAATGAGAAGTAGTAGTCACTTGTTTTTTTATACACAATTATTCCTTAGTTTATTACATATTACTTGTAAATGTTTTGTCAAATTAATGATTAACTGTAATTAATATTGATATTAAAAAAGTGATTTAATTAAATGAAAAATATAATGGACATTCAACCATACATTTACTTGTAAAATATTATATTTATTAACTAGGGTATTTGATTGAAAATTATAGGGAAGTATGAGAAACTTATATTTTTATAGGAAATGCAAATTTTAAGTGATTGTGTAAGAATTTGAGATTGAATAAAAGATATTTTAATGTGAATAAATCCATTGAGACTCCTAACTACAATGGATGAATAATTTTAGCTAGGAAGGCCTCTATTTTGGTGTGACGGTATTTTTTGTGGAATTTTCATATCTATGTTTTAAGTAGGTTAAAGTTGTGTGCACCTTACGATGAACTGATGATTTTAATGAATATGAATTAATGTATCACCTTAGGATTTGAGCATAGAACCATAACCCCATGTCTTGCTAAAATCTTATGAATATGATTCTTGAACAATAGTTGTGTTAAAATGTATAGTTTCATTGAATTGAGATTGTGAAGTTTGTTTCCTATATACTTTACCAAAGATTAAAGAATCACAAGTTTTTTATTTATTTATGTATTTTTGATAGAAAGAGACCTACTTTAGGAATATATGTATATTTGTCATGTTTAAATTTTTTCGAATAAATTTAGAATAGGATATTGGAATAAATATGGAATATGATGTTTGCTTATGGTTTTCATCACCTTAAAAAGATGATGCCCTTGTGAAAAAATAAATATTAAATGGAATATTGGAAATTTTTCATGATTAGTATCCTTAACAAATCGAGGACATGATTTTTTGATAGGATCACATATTTTAAGATCAATACATAATCTCTACCTTAATAGGAATGATAATAATTTTGTAGAGCTTCCCAACATATTAATATAGATTCCTTGATTTGAGTCCTAGATAATTCATAGAAAGAAAGGTTGTAGAAAAATTAAAATAGTGATTGAGTAATAAAGTATGGCTTAGCAATGAACATTCATAACCTTAAAAATATGGTAGCTATGTTATATAACATATTGACATACTAATGGTTAGTTTTGAGTTTGAATACTAAATAGTGCATTAAAAATTAAATTATATTTGTCTCCATGATAGTAGGTCAGTGGTCATTGATATTAGATGTTGGTATAATCATTAAAATTACTATGAGAGACTAAACAAATATCATGCATCTAAGTCATTCTATTATGTGATTTAGTTGGATCAATTTAACCTCAACCTACTTAGGTGAGGGATTAATAACATCTACTTCAAGATAAGAAAAATCAAGGATTTCTAGATTAAAAAGTTGCATTTACTATGTTATTCCAAATAAGGATAATTGATCTCATGTGAATGTAGTGTAGTTGGATCAATCATTTAGTTTCTATATTATTGGTTCCATTTAAACATAACATAAAATATCTTAATAGTATTATGAAAGTAGTTATTAGTTTTAGAAAACCCATGAGGTTGGTGGTCTAATGGGCATGAATCATAACTCTCTTTCAAGTTTAAATACCATCATGGATACCTAGATCTTAATTTTAGATGGTGGTGTTTATATTGAGTATATATTCTATTTTATTCATTGATTTTCATACTTTTAATCTAGCATGTTATCTTTATGGTTGATTGAATCTTTCAGCTTATTTATTACCTCCATTGTTTTTTTTAGATATAGTTCTTATCTTTCTGGATCTGATCTGTAAGGTAGATTATTTTTCACTATTGGATAAGGGATACTTTTTATTTATCATTGATTATAAAAAACATATTTTTTTAAAGTGTTCTCGACATTTTTTATGTTTTTTTTCATTAACATATTTCTAAACATCAAAAAATATTCCTTAGTGCATCACATATAGACATAAGGAGGATATGTTTTATCCCAGGTCATGATAAGGTGAGGAAATATTTAGTAAAACATGATTTACATAAGAAAAAATAGTTCTACGATAAACACAACCAGGGATAAATTTGATGGCCATATGATATATTTATGTTTTTAAATTATAAATTTGATTAGTTTTTTACAGACCGTATTATATGTAAGGTGAAATTTTAGACAAACTATCTACAAATTTATAATATTATAATTAATATATTGTTTATTTTTTAAATGTATTACTCTTAATTATTTGAGTCTCTTACAACCTTAGTAATGGAGAAAGAAGAGAAAATTCATGTCCCAATTGAAAAGATATTAAAAAATAGCAAGGAAGAGAATGCCTTATGTTTTACTTTATTTTTTGCTTTTGCATGTGAGATAGATAATGCTTTAGTTTAATTTTGTTAAAACAATTCATGATGTTATCTAAAATGCTTAACTTATTTTTTACCTAATCTTATTAAAATTTGTATTGTTATTAAATAGCTAGGCAATAACCCTTTTTATTGATCAAAAATATATTTATTTATTCCAATTTAAACTACGATAGCATTTCTGATTACTAATGAATAAATATTTTTCATCAAAAAAGTCACGACAAATAGAGTACACCATCAAATTTAATTCATGAAGTCCAATACCTACAAATTCAAATTCAATTAAAAGATATGAAGATACATGGAACATGCATAAAAATGATATACTTTAAATATTATCAATAATAAATGGTCTAAAATTTATAGTTACAATTTATTTTAAATTATTAAATTTATAGCCTAAAAAATAATAAAATTATTTTAACAAGTTTATATTGTATCTTTAAAAATTAATAATTCATTATAAAATATTATACTCCCTTATATAATAGCATATAGTCTATATCTAATATAATTTGTCAAATCTAAAAATATCAAAGTTATAGATAAAAACATGCACAATCAATTAGAATTTACGATATGGTAATTTTTTAATTTATATAATATGGTAAAAAAATAAAAATGTAACACAAACTTATATTCCGAGCATGGGTTAAACATGAGGAGGAATGATTATAAAGGAATTCAATGAATAAATGTTGGAAGTATTAGAATTTTTTAATAAAGATGAGATAAAAAATTTCCTACAAGAAACTTGTTTTGCTAGGGTTTGCATGTCTATCTAGAATTTTTATAGCTTATCTTGCCTTATTTTCATGTTACCTTCATGTGAATGACAACACTAAGTTAAATTTATTACACTTTAATGTTTTCCATTTATGAAAAAAAAAACCATTAAATGAATCACAACCAATCTATTTATACTATTATTTCCAACATTGGGAAGGATGGCCATAAAAAGAGCATGATTTTTTTTCTAAAGGTCTTTGATAATAATATTAAACTAACATTTGATTACAAGAACTTGTTGATAATGTGTGTAAATAATATGAAAATAATTTTATTAGTGCTTACTATCTTGGTTATATCCTCTTTAAATACTCTCTCAATGCTTCGAATCAACACCACTATAATCCCTTGGCAAGTTAGGTTACTAGTATTTGTAACATTACTAAGGTTTTATTTTTATAATATTTTTAGGAGTTCACTCAAGTATATGCTCTCTTTTATAGGTTGAGATATTAGTTCTTAAGGAATACCTTCATGATTGTGTCCCTTTAGACTTGTAACTTCAAATTATATAAAGAGATCTCCCTTAAGATGCATATATGGGTACATATTTGAGATATTTTTTTTTTTACTTACTAGGCATTCCCTTACATGATTTTAAAATCCATAGGGTAGGTGATTTGCCATTAATGTCATTAATTTTTACTTTTCACACCCCAATAAATGAGTTTGTATTGAGTTTGTTTGGACAAAGGATTTAAATATTCATGGATGATTCTTCCCAATGAATTTTCTCTCTTAGAATTTTTAATATCTCATAAAGACCTACAAATTCTTTTTTCACATTGCCCATGAATAGTTGGGTGTTGTATAATTCACTTGTTTCAAAGAATTTAATATTTAAGTATTTATTTTTAATCATCTATTAGTATTATATAGTCTCACATATCTACCTTTTATAGTTCACATGAAAATAGATGAGGGAGTGCTAGTATTTTGGTTTTAGACCAATTTATCCCTAAGTTATTTATTTAGCATGATATCTATCACATCGAGTTATTTGGGTATTATTTAACATTGATTATCATTTCATAGGGTTCTCAAAAATTTTCCCCTAATGATGACCCTAATAGAATAACATTATAGATATGGATCACTAAAAATCTACACCATTCCACTTGAATTATTTATGGCTACTTTAATATAATAGAGAATTCCATGGAAAAATTTGGTTCCCACCAATTGATATGGTGTGCTGGAGAACTTGAAGTTTGGTCTTATTTTAAACACCCATGTTGCTTAATGGACCCACTAATTTAGCAACATTAATTAACTAATAGACCCTATATCACTTGGTTATATTACCATTTTAGCACCGATATGGTCCTCAAATGTTTGGACCATGTTATGCTTTATAAGTAACATGTGTTCTCATTTTCATTTTTTACTAATAAATATATCATATTACATTAGAAAATTATCCTTTATAATCATACTATCATAGCTTGTATATTGGAATGAAACATCAACCCTACTCAACCATTTGAATCATTACCAGAGTATAGAATTTGGCACCACATCTATTATATTCTTCCAACTAGATTGAGTGGAAGAATGATATGATCAACCACATTGACACCTTGCTTTATGAATATGGAAATTATATATTTATAGTTTAGAAGTATCTGATGCCACTATCATTAAGGATTACTAATGTATTATTTACATATTATAATATAACCCTTTTCACTCACAACTTTATACCATAGTATCTTCTCTCAAGTAAAAAATTAAAATTGATGATAGCCATGAATCTAGAGTGGAAAATAATATGGCTCATTTGCATTGGATTAAACTTGGGTACACATGCCTTAGAATATTTAATCAAGTCTCTTGGGGACAAACAAACCAAGAAAAAAATCAAATCCATCAAGATTGCTCATAAATGTCTCACCAATCTACTAGAAATTTCTTCGATTTTATTTAATTATTATAAAATAGTTTTCCAAGCCCAAGAATATTCAGTGGAGAGAGTGTGGGTGTTATAAGAATTTTTGTATGTGGTTCTTCATAGGTCAAGACATTCAGATAAGAAACATTGTGATGCTCCACATTATCTTGATGATATTATGTGATACTCCTCTTTCACAAATTTTGATCAAAGGGGCAAATTTAGAGATAAACCAAATGCAATTTAGTCTTAAAAATCCCAATGAAGTAGTATGATATAATGATAGATAGAAAAATTAAATGTAACACAATAATACAAAACACCTTAACAAAATAGGGTTCTAAAAAATCTCCAATCATCAACTTTTAGTGTTCTATCCCTGTAATGTATTGCTTCAAAAATATTTTTAAGACAAACTCAAATTTTATTTATCTCTAATTCCATCCCTTTTATATAAATTTTCAAAATAAAATCATCAAATAATATCATTAAGATAAAATAGATCATCATAATGTTTTTTATCTGAAAAAAATTGACATGTGAGGCACCACATCCAAACAAATAGAGAAGATTATCTATAAATGGATAATTGAAGTAAAATTTTAAAATTCGAGGCATAAAGAATACATTTTAACTATTAAATTGGTTCCTTCATATATTCTACTTTATTTTAGATGGGAATCTATTTAATCTATCTAATTAAACTATTAAATTTAATCTTTAGATATTTAAATTTATTTTAACTTGAAAATATTTATAATTTACCCACTTTAAAGTTAACTAAACTAAATGCTTTGTATATATTTAACTATTAAAATTATTTCTAGTGTCCTCTTTTAATCCTCAATATGGTCTTTGACTATCAAAAACCATGAATGATTGATATTATTTTGTCTTTGTTAAGATGGAAGAGTAAAAATTAAATATCATTCATCTTGGTTTATTCATCCTCAAGTCAACATTCCTTTCCTACAAAACTCCCTGAATATGTTTTTTAGTGTGAAAACCATTTATTTATGTGATATTTTTGCCTTAATATGTATATTATTGTATATACTATGATTCCTTTACCTTAAATTCAATATTATTCTATATAAGTTCTGCATAATCTACATGATGAAATTTCTCACTCAACTTCTAGACCATTTTGCTCCAAGTCATTATCTTTTATTTACTCTTTCTCTATCTCTCTTTAGGTAGGTGACCCCACCAAATCATCGCATGACCCTTGTCTTCTCCAAGACTTTTCCACTGAAAAATGTTTCCATACTATAAAACTAGTCTAACGATTCATATCTTTTAAAACTACCTCCATACTCTAAAACATTAACCTTCATTCATTCATTCCCTACATATTAAGAACAAACCATCCTTACTTCCTTTGATGGTGTTATTGCTTGTTCTTAGTCATATTTTAAAAATTCTTCTTTATCATAATTTTTATCTCCAATTTATGCTTCCTCTTGCCTTTGTTTTCTATTTATGATAGCTTTAGTTAATTGTTCCACTTGCCTCTACATTACTTATATAGTCACATCCATCTATGAAATTTTTCCTCGTCCTCTTGGAATATTTACACCTATTATTCAATCAAAAAATAATCTCCCAAAAGACTATTTAAAGACCCAATACAAGCTCAAAAATATATTACCTCATGTTTCAAGCTTGATCTAATATCAGATGATGAATCCCAAAGATTAGGAAAGTAAAATATCAATAAGCACAATACTCAAAATTGTGCAAAACATTTTAAAAAAAAGCCTCCTTCAATAATAAAAATTATTAAATAAAATCATTTAGATAATACTCAATATAAATTGGAGTTTAAATTCAGAAATTAAGAAAATCTAAAAATATACCTAGAGTTAACTTACCCCATTATTTTTAGCAGCTACTATTTTTTAGTACATTCTACATGTGAGCTCAGACGGGATTAAATCTATTGACTTATCCTCTAAAAACTCAATTTATGATAATGGATTGATTGAAATTCAAGTTCACTCTAGTTACAAAAATATATTATTTTAAAAAATAATAAGTTCTTAATAAAATATATTAAAATGTATGTTAGGACCCGTAGAGGGTCACATATGGCTTATGAAAAGTTCTAAAAATAACTATAGCTAGATAATGTGGGAAATGACTGAATTAATATTTTCAATACATTATTTTTAGTGTAAATGAGAGCTCTAAAATACTTATAGATAAAATTTACGACCTCTATAAGATAGGAGTACTCATCAACATTTATCTATAACATATTGAGGATTGGAAAGAAATATTTTTATTTTGTGTTGTGGTTTACTTATGTGGATTCACATGATATTTTTTCTTTCATTAACCAATTTGAGCGTCTTGAATTTTAATTTTACAATTGGAATATTATATATCAAAATAAGCGATAAATTTATGAGATTGATGGCTAGGAATATTGGGTTTATCTACATTGAAAATATGAAATTTATTATAGACAAATACATAAAATTCTACGAGTCAGAAAATGAACTATTCATAGATGACAAGAAATATTTTTATTTAGATGTTCATGAAGAAATTTACTTTGAAATCCCTTCTAGTTGGACATTTGATAGAATAATGAGATAAGAAATAAATATATATTAACATGTACATACATGGTTAGAGCATGTGAGTGGCATCAAAATATGGATCACTTATTAAAAATATTTAAACTCAACATTAGTGACTTTATAATCTAAATATAAATTATTTTATAAAGTAAATTTTGTAATTTGTGTGTTAGTAGATTTTAATTATTTTTATAGAAAAGGATTAATTTATTATTTACGAATGGCATATGCAAGGTAGTAAAGACTAATAGTGATAATATTTGATTTTAATGGTGTTCTAGTCTATTTAGTGCATTAAAAACAATTGACTTCAAAAATATTTAATATAATAAATGGGATTGATATTACAAATATAAATATTGTTTTTAGCAACCTCACACAAAAATTCTTGCATGAATGTTTATCTATCTAGAAAATTGGAATATAGAATTCAACAAACAAACAAAATTTAGATGACTTAGTGTGTTCCTTTCTTTAAAAAAATAGATTTAAATATGGTTAGGTTCAATTTATATACACCTAACAAAACTGATATTCTATTCAACATGACAATTTCAAAGGTTGTAGAAATTTTTAAAAAAAAAATCATTTATAATGTATTTTCTTTTTTGATATTAGTAAATCATAGCTTTTTGAAAGGGATCCCACACTTCTAAAATAGAAAATCAGCCAAGCTCAGAGTAAAGAGGAAAATAGAAATAAAGTAGCTAAAATAAATCTAAAAGACAAAGATCCAAAAGAGAACCCTAGATAGGAATAGCCCAATAGGGGAAACCAAAAAAGCATAGAACGACCAAGAAAGGGAAAAAACAATAGAGAAAACTTTGATCAATCTCTAAGAGAAGTCCAAGACAAATAAACCATCGCCTAAGAAAAAAGAGCTCCCTAAAGAACCAAAGAATTACCCATAGGCTACAACGATTATTTTCCCTTGGCAAGAGATAAAATACTTCATAGTCCATTGCATGTCATCACTTACTAAAGTCTCTACTTTTGTTCTTAATTATTTTGCCTTTGTCTTATGACTTTTATTTTTGGAAGTGGCTCCCACATCAGCAAAAATAATTGAAAACAAAGGCCTAAGAGGGAAAGAAGCAGCCTCAATCAAAAGAGGAGATAATGACAATGGAATAGAAGATGACACATCTTTGGAAGCATCCTCTAAGGGAACCTCTCGAACCTTCAGGGCTAGAAAGGAAAAAGGAGGATGAAAAAAATTTGCATGCTTACGCCCCCTGAATTTCTAATCCAAAGGCTTGTATTTCTTCTTCCAAACCTGATAAGCAGTAGAAGAAGATATCCCTCAAAGCTTAGAAGGACACCCAACAACTGAATGCCTAAGGAGGTTATAGTGAAAGCATTGAAAATAAAGACCTTCATAATTGATGAGTTGACTCCACTTAAAGCAAGACGAGAGAAAGTTCACTAAGTGGAAAGGTGGTTTAGAGAGATCAACTTAAGCACGGGCTTAGATAAACTTATGCTCCCAAGAGGATTCATCAACTTTCACAAACGTCCCTACCTTGTTCACCAACTTTATAATGATTTCCTCCTTTCTTAACACAGGGAGGGGATTGTACGATTTGATCCACAAAGGGGTAGCCATGATATAAGCCTTAGACGGGTCGAAGAAGGGAGCCCAGGGCAAAAAGGGAATCCAATGTTTTTGAAGAACCAAGGACCATTGTCCCGAACAAAATCTATGTCCAAAGGGCTCTAGAACACCACAAGGAAGAAGTTGGAACTAAGCAGTGAAAAAGAAGCAGAAATAATACTGCTCCAGGTCTTAGAAACCCAGGTGGAGAGCTCTGAAGCTGACAGAAACTTTCCTACACTTCCCAAACAGTGATTTACAAACAACCTCAACCTCCATATCTTGAAAAGCCTCCTCAAGAAGAACCAGGTCGGGAGAAATCATGGAAAGAAAACAGGAACATCTCCCAAACTGAACTCAGCTGAAAACACGGGGACGTACAATAAGCTCAGCAGCGTCGATCAGAGAAGGGGTTATTGCAGGAAACCCAGAAGGGATCCATGTCCTACAGAAGTCTCTACATTCATGGAATAGATTAGACGCATTTATGTAGTCAGCATAAATACAACACCTTCGTAGAAGATCCCACATGCAAGTCCACACAGGGAAGCTACACGCTCAAACCTTGCGGCAGAGCATCTTCGGTAGGAACAACCTTAACCAACTCCAAAGGAAGAAGGGATCCCTACAGCAGACCATCTTTGGAAGAAACATGTTTATAAATATTAGTAAGAAAATCCATTCCACGAGTCGTAGTAGGAGAGGACAGTGGGCAGCACAGAACATCCCTAGAGTAGAGCGGCTCAACTCTGCCAGGACGACTAGGCCCAATGCTCTGAACCACGGCAGCACCGTCTACCCCTACCCCTCGCGAGGAAGCTTTGACAACAGAATAAAAAGACATACCACAAATGATTGTGCGTTATTGAAAGACTAACGAAGTTGTTGAGAGGACACCAGATGGGACGACAATTCCACAATACTTTTTAGCAGCAGTAGATTTGGAAAAAGAAAAGCAGAGGAAGCCTTTCTGCAACCCAAAAACGGATCCCCTTGTATTACCTTGAATTGACTCATTGCCACACGAACTGGAAATGACTCTAGCTACCTTCCCACCTGCAAAACCTTCGTCATTAGAAAATACATCAAAATCCTGCAGCCCTGAGTCAAAGACTAAAGCAAGGGATCCAGATAGACATTGCAGGGAATCATTTGTCGAAGAACGGGCAGGGGATTTGATTTTGAAAATTTTCCCACTCATTTTCCCCTGGTAAAGTAATTTGTAAAGTGTTGCAAGCACCGTGAAATTGTAATAAAGGTACTTACAATCATATAAAAAAATTACTTATCGATGAATCCAATATAAAAAATTACTTATCGATGAATCCAATGAGAAAAAATTTCAAAATGACATACAAAATTATATTTTAATATAAGTAGTGGAAATGATAATAATTGTTTATTTAATTATTTGTGGTTAAATATATTGCATTTGAAAGATGTTAATGTGACAAATTATTTTCAATGAATTACAATAGAGATTTGAAAAAATCCTTCATCTCTTATATTATGGTGGCAATTGTTAAAATTATAGATATTTTTAATACATGTTCTATGTTTTAAGTTCTTGTTAAAAAAATTTATATATTTTGTGTTCCTTAAATCATCTTTAATTTTATTTAATAAACAAGAAATTTATAATAGTGCACTAGAAACAAAATACAATTGTAAAAAATTGATAATATTAATCAATTTAATTAAATTATTTATGTTTATCATTAAAAAATATATAAAAATTTATTATTAAATAGATAATGAATGTAATTTATATATTATTGTTGAAGTTTTTTAGCTACTTTCTTGTTTGCATATATCATAATTATAAAATTATAAGGTTAAAAATGTCTTTAATTTCTATTAAAATAATCATATAACTTGCCAATAAAAATAATTTTTATAATAAGATTATGTATACTAGTTAAACTTACCACTATTTCTTTCTACATATGTAAAAAATCATACATACATTGCTACATTAAAACATAAAGGTGTAATATTTTCCTTATATTGTTATAACAATTAATTTGACTGAAAGGTAAATGATTTTTTTTAATAACATATACAATGAGATGTAATAGTCCCTTGTTTATGCATACACAATTATTCTATAGTTTATCACATATTACATGTAAGTTTTTTATTAAATTAGTGACTAAATTTAATTATTCTTAATTTGGAAAAAAGTGATTAAATAAAATGAAAAATTGAATGAACATTCAACCATGTATTTATGTGTTAAAAAAAATTATTAACTAAGGTTTTTGACTAAAAATTATAAAACCAAAAACTATAGGGAAGTATGAGAAATTTATATTTTTCTAGGAAATGTAGACTATATGTAATTATGTAAGAATCTAGGGTTGAATAAACTAGTGATTAATTTGACCATGTAACTTTTTTATGTGTTTGGGATAAGACCGATGGATTGGGAATGAAGTTCTCTACTAGGTTAATCTTATAGAGCATTATTGTCTAGATTGTTCCTACAGTAAAATTTTAAATAGGGGATCTATATGGGTATACCTATAGATGAGATTAAACTTATCATGGATATGATATTGCATAATAAAATATATGTTTTCACCTCTTCTCCTCAAATACCCTAGTGAATTCAAACACATAAGACCCCAATGAATATCAAATACAAAAGGGAGAGGGAAATGGGGATGTGAGAATGTCCAAGGTGCCATAAAACCCTTTTGAACTAAATGATGCCTACATAACCCCAAGTAAGGACCTCAAGTTGATGTATTTCTCCCTCTAATGTCTTTGTGTGTGTAGCTAGATCATGTGTAATTTGGATATAAATTCTCTTCACCTAATCCTTCCTCTTAGTTCAAGCATTCAATCTAGATGTGATATGTATAGACTGCAGATAAATGTAGATATTTCACTTGTTATAGTGTGAATTTATTTATTATTTTAGTGCCAAATTGAAAAGTTTTATATGTAAAGTGTCTTAGGAAACCCTTTAAATAGAATACTTCCATTTTTAAATTCTAAAATCTTATTGACATGTCAATCAACTCAAATAAAGGTAAAATAGCTATAAAAAGAGACTAGAAAGAAACATGCATAAAAAGGAGTCCTATAACATGTGATAGACAAGACCAATCCATTTTTTTACAACATGCTAGAGTGTTGTAGTCCAATTAGGACACTCCTATCCACATTTAATAATGTAATAAAATAAAGAGAATAAAAAATAGGGATCCACATGAATCAAATAAGGAATGACATAAAAGACTAAAAAGTTGACAAATATAGTTAAGTTAATGTAAGAGAGTAATGAAAAAAGACATAGGAATACAACAACATGCTCCAATAGGACCTTAGTTCAACATTAGAATATTATAAATATCATATTTTAATAATACATGATACTTGTGTTTGCTTGATCAAATTGTAGTGTATGCATTCTCGCCACTGTTATTCTATTGATGAAATAAAATTAAGGTACTAGAGAAAAATTAATAAAGTCTTAATTTTAATTACATTTGTAGCATGTGATTACTTTTAATTTCAGCTCCCATGTGTTTTTTGTGGTCTACAAATATGGAGAGAGGATGGGATCTAATATTGTTATTTTCTTAAAGAGAGAGTTGAATAATATTTTGAGTGATTATATGAAGATGAACTCATGATAAGGAGTCCATGTGTTGAATATAAATAAATACCTATGCTATGAGGAACCAATATATGCTTTCCCCAATTTGCCCTGGATATATATGTTCATATAATTTAAACACTATTTAACTTCATCCTCATAAAAATCAGTAGATTGGGTACTAGTGTGAAATTTTGGAATCAACCACTCTAGATGGCTATAACATTCATTATGGTGCAAAATTACAAAAATTGTACCAACGCTATATAAGGTGTTGTGTAAAAAACATAATGATAGTAAATATTTTATATTCCTTATATATAATATAGCATAAAAATATGGAGATGAGAACATGTGCCATGCATCATGCCCCCAATTTGATAACTAGGGAATTGAGTCATATAATATGAGAAATAAGTTTAAATTCTTAGTAATAATATTGTGTTTATGTGGAGAAACACTATGTGTATGGCTAAATTATCATAACATGTCTAAACAAATGAGCCAAACTACATAGAATGAAAGCATATAACATATGAACACCCTATTTCTAATGACATATGTCTAAACCACGTAAAATCTCTATGATTTTTTAATAAAATTATGTGGGAACTCTAACAACTTATAGTACTCTGAAACCATTATTTTTTGAAAAGTGTGGATAAAAAATCTCTATTTTAACAAGAGTGTGCTAAGTTGTAGTATGAATTAATTAGACCATGGGCTGAATTTAGAATAATATATGGTTTTCTTGGTAATTATGGTAATGTATGAAATCATACTATATGAAAATTGAGTATAATCTATGTAAATCCTATGTAAAACTGTAATGTGCTTAGTAAAAATTATGTATTGAAGCATTGTGAGCCATATCTCTGAGCATAATCAATAATTTTAAGTATGATCTGAGTCAACTTATGATGTGTAATGAATATGTACTAATTCAAGTACCCTTTGTGTATCTAAGTTAGTATAAGTAGTGCCTATGTATGCCACACTCTTGTTGTGAGGGATGAAATTGGTGTAAGGATTTGGAATCAAAATTAATATTGAAGGTAGTGATAATTATAATCTTAGTTTTTTATTACATAAAGTGCATGATCAAGTTTTGGCATTAACATTTGATTTACTTTTGATTGATATCGATATGAGGCCCCATAATAATAGTGGAATTAATATATAAAATTTAATTATTCATAATTAGGGTAATGAAAAGGCTAGTATGGACTCTAAATTTTGTAATATGGAGGGTGTTCTGACCATCTTCCATGTCAAATAATTAATTTTTAAAATATAAATATAGTTTTTAAGATATAAACTATTTATTTTGAGCAATGCATAATTTTAAAAATGGAAATAAAAGCCTTAGGGGTATGTCATACATATAAATATGTATATAAGTTTTTAAAAATTTCAAAATTATTAATTCATTTAAAATTTTGAAAAAATAAAAGTTGAGCTCAAAACTACAAAAATGGCCAAAATGAGATTGAGTTACTATAGATGATTTGAATAGCTAGAGGTGTTGATTCAAGATGATGATGAGGTTAGTTTGGTAATTTGTTAAACATGAACCAAATATTTATATTTTTTTGAATTAGGGTAGCTATAATTTGATTTTGAATTTTGTTAACTTTTAATATGGCCCCATCCTCTTTAGGTCAGTTGTGTCTAGATATGCCACGACTCTATCCAATTTATTTGACTCCTATTTGAGGTCCAAGAGAACTAGTATTCCTAACTCATAACATCATTACACAGTCACATAGTCATATACATAGTTATATATTATCAGTTCCCATCTAAGTACTTTGTCTTTAAAATTTCCCCTTTTAGCATCTTTATAAATATATTAAGTTCTAAATAAGTTTATGTCACTGATATATATCTATATAATTCTAATTTTACACATCAATTTATCACATTTAGGTAATTAGTTCTCTTATTTATTAAAAATTAATAAATCAAAAGGTTGCATGTTTGATTCACATTAGGTGCACTAATATGTTTTATCAAGTTAATAATTAAATGAATTTAATTTTAATATGGAAAAAATTGAGTAAAGTAAATGAATGATCAAATGGATATTTAGACATGCATTTAATTGTAAAAAATGATATTGATTAACTAGATTTTATTACTAAAAATTATAGGATATAATGAGAAACTCATATTTTTTCAAGAAATGTAGACTATAGGCAACTATGTAAGAATTTGTGGTTCACTAAGACAATATTTAGTTTTATGACTTCCATATCTACCTCAAATAATACCATTGTATTAGAACTAAGTCACTCTACTAGGTTGTCCTTATAGAGCATTGTTATCAATATTTATCTTACAACAAATGTATAAATATGGGTTCTATTCAGATCTACCTATATGTGAACTTAAACATGTCATGTATATCTAAATGCACAATAAAATATGTGTTTTCACTTTTTTCCTCCAAAAAACCTAGTGAAGTCCTACACACAAGAAGAAAATAAAGATAAAATTCAAAATGGGGTGGGGTGTGGGGGGGGGGGGGGAGTTGGGGGGAGCGGTAGGGGATGGGGATGGGGGAATGTTCAATACCCCATTGAATTGATTTCTTCCTACACAAACCCAAATAGGGACCTCAGGTTGATGTAGTTCTCCCTCAAAGGTTTTTGTCTGGCTTGATGATATGCAATGTGGATATAACTTATCTTTGCCTAGGAAATCCAATGGATCCAATCATGCAATATAGATGAAATATTTTTAAAATTTAGATAAATGCATATAATTTACTTATTGTAGTGTGATTTTATTTAATATGATAGTGTTAAATTTATAAGTGTTAGCTATAAAGTTCTTTAAAGAACCTTTTAAATAGAATATTATGAATTTTGAATTATAAAAACCTATTGGTGTGCCAACCAACCAAAATAAGGGTAAAATTTTCATAAAAAGAGTCTTGAAATATGTGTCTAATAAGACTAGTTCCTTTTGGACAACATAGAAGACCCTTGTAGTGAAATTAGGGCAGTCCTATCCAAATACATAAAAATAATAGAATGAAGAGATGAAAAACCCTTTGACTCAGATAACAAATGACATAGAATTCTAAAACATCAAAAAATGTCATGAAATCAATGTGAAAGAGTAATGAAGAAATATATATGACTAAAAGAACACAAGCCAATGGATCATTAGTCCAACATTAAGAGATTCTAATAAAAAAAGTTGTAAAAACATAATCTTTGTGTTGGTTTGATAAATTTTTGGTGTATACAGTAAGTTATTTTTATTATTGAATATATATTTTATTATTTGTCTTTAAATGGCATAAATTTATGTTATATTTATTTTGACTTGCCCATAAACAATTTGTATTTAAAAATAATTTTTACTACTAAAACTAATAGTCTCTTATCTCTACATACATAATTATGTCCCAATTTCATCAAAAATTACTTAATTTAAATTTCCCATCTCAATTATGCAGATTATTATTTGTGATAGCGATTTCAATTAACTTCATCATAATTTTTGATTGGAAGCTACTTTTTCAAGGGATGTTTTAGTCCATGATATTTTTTGTTCTCAATTTTTTTAATGCCTCTTGTAGCTTCTTGTTTTATTTAAATATACAAGTTCTATTTAATAGTGGTTTCAATAAAATATAATTATAAGTTTGTTTTAAAATTAACCAGATTTCACAATTTGTTATAAAATTGATGATGTCTTTCTACTTTATTTAAGCATTTTTGTCTGAATTAAAGTTTAAAGTGACACCTAAAAGTAGCCTCTAAGTATTTATTTAGTCTTAAGTAACATCATTTTAGGATGTTTATGTGAATATAAATTGTTGTCCAAATTATGGATTATTAAATTGTTTATTTAGGTGCACATATGGTCCTAATTAGAATTCATTATTTCTATAAATACACATGCATTATAGTTTATTTATCAATGAGTGTATTGAGTGTATACATAAAGAATTTAAAGAGAAATCACATGCATTCAAGACAGATCAAGTAATCATTAAATACATTATTTTTATGGTACATAATTTCATGGTAAAGCTATCATTGGAAGGAGAAAAGACACATGATATACATCACTATGGTTTTATACGATACTATAACCATTTATAATTATGTATTTTTTTTATTTTCAACATTTTAACTTATTGTATAGGTCTTGATAAGTAGAAAGTTCTTAAAACCCAATCTAATCCTCAAAAAATGCTCCAAATAATGTGTTGTTTAATTTTTTTTAAAATATTGTTGCCAATGTAGGGCAAGGAGAATAAATATTTTATAGGTGATCGACATCACAATGTATAAAACTAAGTGAGGTTATTTGAAATCGAGTATAAGTGAGAAAAATGAAAAATTAAATGTATGCATGTGTTTCATTTCCCAAAACCAACACTTCTTTCATGGTTTTTGGAAGAGGGAATCATGCTCTTAAAACCGTTCTTTTTTCATTTCAAAACTTAAGTTGAGTCCTCTGTCACTTCTAGGCATGTATTTACACTGTGACATTTTTATGACTATTATCAAATCTCATGATATACAGGATACTCATCTAAATCATGTATGACCATCTCATTATGATTTTTAAATTATTTATATTATAGTTATATGTACATATTTATATGGTGTATTTAATTTGAACAATGTATGCATATAAGGTGAATAGAAAAATAATCTCTTCATGGGGATTTGATTTAACCAAATGTTATACATTAAATTAATGTCTAACTTAGCAATGATGTTAAAACTATATTTAATTTTTATTATTAAATAGACAAAATAAAATTTTGAAGCTAATAATGTTTGAACTATGAGGTGTGATCTCTATCTTTGTTTCCCATCAAATTACATATTAATGAGACTCTTTATTTATGATATTTTGTTTTTATTATGGCACTTATGGTTGGCATGTAAATTTATTGATGGATCATTTGGTAAATAAAATAACAAACTTCATGTGATTATAATATTACAAAAAATTACTCTTATTTGATGAATTTATCATTAGTTTTTATTATTGATATTTAATTTTATATTATTATCACTATTTTTATGAGTATATTTATATATAAAAATTTAATAAAAATTACTTCTTGTGTATTTTCATATAGTTTTTATCACTTTATGAAGATGATTTCCTTGTGAAAAATAAATTAAAAAATGGAATACTAAAACAAAATTCATGATTAACATCTTTTTCAAATTAATGACAAATTTTACATATAATTGTATATTGTAAGAATAATCCATAGTCTAGACCTTAAGAGGGTTGATAATGTAGTGGTATATCTTCCCAACATATCAATATGAGTTGAATGATTTGAGTTCCAAATACTTAAGTGGTATATCTTCCCAACACATTAATAATTATGGCTTAAAGGATGTTGAAAATTTAATGAACATTCATAACCTTAAAAATATGGTATCTAGGTGATATAAGACCCTACCATATTAATTTTTAGTTTTGGTTTTGAACCTAAAATAGTTCATGATAAATAATAATATATTCATCTTCATGATAATAGGTCAATGGTCATCGATATTGTAAAATTATATCATGGTAAAAAATTATGTAATGTGAGAGACTAGATAAATATATTGTTCTCAAGTGTTTATGTAAGGTGACTAGGTTGGATATCTTTTTAGCCCTGACCTAGATAAGTGAGAGATGAATAAATCTTATCTCAAGTTAAATAAAATAAATTATGTATAGATATAAATTTGTACATTTTTTATGCTCTTCCAAACAAGAACAATCGACCTCTTGTTATTTTAGTGTATATAGATCTCATCATCCAAGTTCATTTATATTAGGTTTATTGAAGGAGAACATGAAAGCTATCTATAGTAGTATCAAAATAGTTATCAATTTTAGGAAACACATGAGGTTGGTGGTCAAATGGGCTTGAATAATATCTCTATTACATGTTATGTTTCTATCATGTACACTTGGATTTCCATAATTTGAGACTTCAGGTTTTGGATAGTGGTCTTTATATTGAGTGTATATGGTCTTTCATTCTTTGATTTTCATACTTGAAAGTTGGTCTAGTGACTTTATGGTTGTTTGAATTTTTGGACTTATTTTTTATCTCAAATTATTCTCATGAAAAATGTTCATATTTCTTTGTCCAATATGTAATCCAAATCCTTTTTCACTCCATTGGAAGATCCCCTTCAACCTTATTATTCAGTATCAAAAACATATACATTTGACTATCCTTGAGAATATTTTATGTTTTGTGTCTCATTGACACTTACCTATATACAAATAAATATTCCCTATTACATCCCATATATACTTGAAGAGGATTAGTTTCATCCCACCATTGTAGGAAAATCAAATATTGTCATCAATCATGATGTACACAAGGAAAAAATAACACTAATATAACCACAACTAGGGATTAAATTTCATGTTAATAAGACCATATTTATGATTTTTAATATTAAAATAAAATCATTTTTTTATAGATCATATTATAAATATGATGTAACTATAGACAAACCACCTAGAAATCTTAAATATTATAATTGATTTATTGACTATGTTTAATATTCAATACTCCTAGTTGGTTGAGTCTATTATAGCCTTAATAATGGAGAAAGAGGAATGAACTCATGGAACAATTGTAATGGTCAAGAATTATAGTGGGGAAAACATTGACTTGTGTTTTAATTTATTTTTTTCTTTTCATAAGAGGTAGATCATGTTTTATTTTTTAAAATGGTGCCCTTAGCTGAAATGACTAACATATTTTTAACCTGATATTAGTAAGATGTGGATTAGTATTAAATAGTAATGAAGTAGCCATTTTTTAAAAGATATAAAATATGTTTATTTATTTGAATTTAAATTGTACTACAATTTACAAGGAACACTGAATAAATATTTGTCATTAATAAAATCATGACAAGTAGAGTACACCATAAAATATAGTCCACTACCTACCAATTCAAATTCAATTCAAATAAAATAAGATAGGTGGAACTTCTATACTAAAATTATTTACTGTCAAATTTATTCATAAATAAATGTTTTAAAATCTATTGTTATAATTAATAGTAAGTTAGAAATAGAGTTCTGGGTGAAACCATGTAAATAATTTCTTATCAACATTTCAAATCACTTCCTCTAATCCATCATTCAATTTTTTTTAATGATGGAATAGAGCCCATGATTCAAAACCTTGATCTTAAATTATTGACATGATTTTTCACATAAGCATATTTTTATCTTATGAAATGTGAAAATATTAAATCTATAATAGTAAGTTATAAAAATTATGCTGTCAAAAATAATTATATTAATTTAATAAGTTTGTATTGTATCTTTGAATAATTAGAATATAATTATAGATATTATATTACCTTATAGAGAAATATATGGTTTACAAGTAATGTAATTTTTCAAATCTATAACCAAGATCAAATATATAACTAATAACTCACATACCCAATGAGAAACTATGGTACGATATTTTATTATTTATAAAATATGAACCATAAAAGAAGGCCATAGACTTATGTTCCAAGCATGGGTTTAACATGAGGAGGAATAATAGTAAATCAATCTGACCAATAAATTATGTAAGTTAAAAAAATAATAACTATGAGATAAAAAATGCCTCAAATACACTTGAGAAATTTGAACTATTAGGGTTTTCATGTCTATTTCGTGTGTTTTTATATTTTCTTGCCTTGTATTTCTATTGCCTTTGTGTTAATTATAAGTATATGCTCCCATATATTACACTTTAATATTTATGCTTTATTAAAAAATATTTTCTTTAAATATTTCTCCAAAAATCTATGGAAATCATTATTCCTAACATTTGGAAAGATGGTGGTCAAACAACCTTAAAATTTTCTTCTTGAATATTCATGATGAGGTAAAAAACTAATGTAACTTGGCCTAGTTTTGTTTACACATGTACATGTTCATAATAATGTGTGTATATCATATAAAAATTATTATCTTATTGCTTACAATGTTGGTTATATCCCCTCTAAGTATTCCCTTAATGTTTGGATCTAGCACCACAAGGAACCATTGGTTTTTTAGTTTATTATTGTTTATAACCTTACTAAGGATTTTTATTTTCCTTTGATGAACCGCCACTCAAGTGTAGGATCTCCTTTTTAGGTTGATCTTATAGTTATTAAGCAATACCATCTTGATTGTATCCCCTTGGTCCTGTAACATCAAAGTGTCTAAACATATCTCCCTTAAGGTGCCTATTTGAGTTGAGGTTACAGGTCTTTTACTACATTTATGGGTATTCATTAATGTGTTTTTCAAACCCATACAGAAGCTACTTTGTCTTGAATTTTATAAATTTTATTATGTCCACCCTACTAAGCAATTTTGTGTTGAGGTTGATTTGACAAAAGACCTAAATATTCCATCGATATTAATTTAGGGATGAAAAACTCCTCAAAAAATATCACCTAATTCAATCTCATGAACATATGCTTTAGGAAAAAATTGACTAACCATAGGATTTGTGATTGTCCCCTTAAGGTCCACTCAAATCCACCCACTGATTATATATCACCTATAATTCAAAATATAGCTAAAAATAATGATGGTCACACTATGGCTAACAAAAAAATCCTATAAGAATAAGAATGACAATAATGGATAAATTTGTCCTACTCCCATTAGTCCTCTCCATTATCATTATGACCTCATGGTATCTAAAAGCCAATTTTATCAAGTTAGTTGTTTGTGAATAATTTATTTTCATGTTGGAACACCCTCTACCATCACTCTTACCACCTGATGGTCATGAATTCTACCTCACAGTAGTGAAAACTCTCCTCAAGAATTAAATGAGACTAACCATCACTCCATTTCAATTAGATATCATATGTTTCAAAAAAAAAGTTATTGGGAAAGTGTTTTGAGGTTCTTGTCTTAGAACGAGATATAATATATGGGAAGTGAGAATTATTCATGAAGTATGCCCCAAATCAATTTTTCTCTCTTAGAATGTTCACAGTCTCATAGATTCCTCTCGCAAATTCTCTATGCACATTGCCTATCAATAGTTGGGTTGTATAGATTTCATTCATCTTCAATAAGTTTAGATATTGTTATTTATTTTTCAATCATCTCTTAGGAGTATATGGTATGGTGTATTCACCTTTTCCATGTCACATAAAGATGGACGAGATAGTTCTAATATTTTTCATACACTAAGATTTACGCCTTGATTATTTTGGGATAAAATTCTTCACATCAAGTTATTTGGGTATTACTTGACATTGATGATCATTTCATAAGGGTTTTCAATGTTTTCCCACTAATGATGTCCCTAATATAATGTGGTTATAGATATGTCTAGATAACAATCTACCCCATTCCACTTGGATCATTTGTGGTTACTTTAATATGATATAGAGTGTTGAGGATAAATTTTGTGGCCTTCCAAAGAGATGCTGTCTTTTAAAACATGGAGCATGATATTATTTTAAGCACCCATGGGGATTAGTGGACCCATTGAATTGGAAATGTTCATTAACTAAGAAACCATAGTTCACTTTGTCTAATTGTTATTTTGACATTGATATGGTCTTAAAATGCTTGGATTAGGTTACAGTTTTTAAGTAACATGTGTTCTCCTTTTCAATTTTTTATGGAAAAGTTGTTACATTCCATCCATAAATTGTCCTTTTGGATCATATTCTCATCTGTTGTAGATTATAGTGAAACATTGACCATATTAAAGTCCTAGGCAATTCATTTTGATTGAGCACATCTATTCTCATCCACAAGGTCACCATATGACTCATCACCAGAGTAGATTATTTGGTTCCATGTGCTCTATATGTTGCTCAATGCACTGAGTGGTGGAATGATATGATCAACTATGCCACCACTATGGCAAGCATATTTTATGGGTTTTTAATTAGACATATGGAACTATAAACAAGGAACACCAAAATAATTTCTCTATGCTAAAGTATAAACATTTTCACTCACAACTAGATACCATGGTTACTTTGCTTCAGCATAAAATCAAGGTTATTGATATCCATGCAGGCAAAGGTGAAAACATCAAATCTTATTTGCATTGGCATAAGATTAGTTCCATTCCTCAATGTATTTTTTCAAGTCTCCTAGGGACAAACAAGCCAAGGAAAAAATTAAAACCATCAAGCTTACTCATAAGCATCTCACTAGTCTACCAAAAATTTAATCAATTTTCTTGGATCATTATAAATTAGTGTTTGAAGCCCAATAATAGTTGGTGGAGGGAAAGAGAGTGTTACAAGGATGTTTTAATGTGGTGCCCCTCCTGCCCCCCTCCCTCGCTCCCCCGCCCTTCAAGTTAAGACTTTTGGATTAAAAAACATTGTGATGCTCCTCTTTTGTTTGATGATATGATATGATGCTCCTCTTTCATAAATTTAGATCAAAGGCACAAAGTCAAAAATAAATTATATGCGAGCTAGTCTTAAAAGTTCCACAGTTTAAGTGGTATGATATAGAGACAGACAAAAAAAATGGAACCTAACATCATCAAGCAAAAAAACCTTAATGAAATAAGGTTCTCAAAATATCCTATTGTCAACTTTATGTTTTAATTGTTTTTAAATTTTGTGTGTGTGTGTGTGTGTGTGTGTGTGTGTGTGTGTGTGTGTGTGTGTGTGTGTGTGTGTGTGTGTGTGTGTGTACATATATACATACATATATATGATTTTCTAAAATATAAAATCAATACAAAATATTCATGTTTTCTATTTTTTAATGTAAAATATAAATAAATAAAATCAAGTACAAGATCACTTATACCACTGTAGAATGCTATAGAAATGTTAGTCTTGATGCTTTAAGTGTGATGTCGCTTTCTCCAACTCACCAAATAGGTTTTATATTAGAAACATATTAAATAATGACTTCCCCTTAAAATTCTTTGGTCAATTTCGCATCTTTAAATAGTTCGAGTGTGTCTCGACATAATAATAATAATAATAATAATAATAATAATAATAATAATAATAATAATAATTATTATTATTATTATTATTATTATTATTACTACTACTACTACTATTATTATTATTATTATTATTATTATTATTATTATTATTATTATTATTATTATTATTATTATTATTATTATTATTATTATTATTGTTATTGAGAAGGTCATTATATATTTCGAAAATGATATATTTTATTTTTAATTAAAAAATTAAAACCTATTTTAAGAAGGTATGTACATTCATAAAATTATAAAGTTAAACTATTAAATTAATTTTTTGGATGAAAACATTAAAAAAATTATGCTTTATACTATTTTTTAAAACTGTAACTAACATTGTATTATACTTTTTATTAATAAATGTATGCTTTTTCAATACAAAAATTGACTCTTTTATATAATTCATTTTTTTTAAAAAAATTGAGTCTTTAGTACTTATCCATTTTTAAATTAGAATGTAATTATTTAAATAATTTATATCTAAATGTTTAAAATGGTTGAAAACATAAATAATTAATTAATTAATTATTTATATATATATATATATATATATATATATATATATATATATAAAAGTTGAACTATTAAATTGATTCCTTTATATTATAACTTCTAGATTGAGAATATATTTAATCTGTTAACTTAAGAATCATTTTCAATTGATTCCCAAGTGACCTCTTTTTCTCGTAAGATATGATCAATAAATGGCAACCAGCCTGCATGAATGATTCAAGCTGTTTTGTCTTAATTAGGCAAGAATCATTTGTCTGTTTTATCTCCATTTCCTTCCTACGAAGCTCCCCGGATATGTTTTTTTGGCCTGTAAAATCATTCATGACGAGCATTGACTAGGCAGCAGATTGCTGAATTGGTTGCCGCCTAGGGAGGCGATAAATTGAAGCCATTGCAAACGTAGACTCCACGAATACAGTAAATACAAATCTATGATTCTGAATCATTTGTAAGGAAAGTTTAGAGCAATGGCAGGAATAAGTCATATGAAGGCCACTCCTTTTTTTGTTGTGCTGGTCATTAGTGTGATTCATCCCATTTTATGTTACAGAGCAAAAGAGGGCGCCCAATTTAGATTCAGTTATAACATGGAGAGTATTGTGAAGAAATCCATTGGAACTCCCAACTGCAGTAGAACAAAAGTGTTAGCCTGCAACGCCTTGAATCCGCTGGCTATTGTCACTTCTGGGCTGTATGTTGGCGTCGCAGTATTTTGGTAGGTATTTTCATATCTGTCATTGAATTACGTTAATGTTTCCTGCGCCTTCAGCTGCAGCGATGATTTCATCGAATCCAACATAATGTCGCGATCCAGGATTCGAGCGCGGAGCCATAACACTAAGTCCAGCTAAAGTCTTATGAATACGCTTCTGCAATTCTGTTAGTGTGTATAAGTCAGTGACATAGAGTCCAAACCCACAAGGTCTGTGAAGTTTGTTTCCTATGTATGCAAATTTCAAAAATCAAACGTTTTAAAATTTTAAAAAAAAAAACAAGACTAGACTGAGGCCTGTTTGAGGAATGTCTGCAAATTTGTGATGGTTAAAATGTCTGGAATAAAGCCGTAATACTATGTTGGAAATTAAAATCGGTCAGAGTTTTCCAGTCGGTGTGGAATTGATTTATACCAAGAAGTATTGTAAAGTTGAATTATTAAATTGATTCCCTTGAGTATTTCGCTTTGTGAATATTTATAATGTGTCCATCTTAAAGTTAAATAGGCAGCAACTACTTAAATTTTTTGTATATGGGTATTCGAAGTTAAATTTAAAAAATAAAGGTATGAACAACAATAATTAGTACGTGTGGGTATTATTGTTTTGACTTCCAGTAAATATATTAAACTACTTGATGCTCGTAGCCAATAGGATTAGGTGATTGTGCATAAACGTAAATCAGGTTCTAAAGTTTTGCGGTGATATTAATATTTTATTATTTTTTCAGTTGTTACTAACAGAGGATTACTTGCATGCCCGACATCCAATCAGACACCTGTGTTTAGTCGAATTATATTAATATACATACTTTTGAGAAAAAATAGTTGCAAATGATAACAGTCCTGTAGAAATTTGTTAATGCCCAAATGCCACGTAATAAACATCTGTTGACCTGCAATACCTGGATAAACCCTTTTCATCTCAACTAGAATCCCCATATTTTCTTCGCCAATAAGATACTATATGTGATGTTATAGTCAAAATATTTTCAGAATCCAGCCTGCTTTAATCATGGGTTACGAGTTGATCGATTTGTGTCTTTATCAGAGCTTTTTCCAGAGGAAACACCAATAGGTCTGAGGAAACTAAGGGAGCTAGATCTAAAGTTATTGTGAGGTGATGGAACAAGAAAAAGGAAGGCATCTGATTTAATATACGATTATCATGTTTACAATGGCATCAGAGATTCAGACAAAAGTCTTGAGCTGTGCAAGGAAGTGTTAGGGAGATCGCAGGACTTTCCATATCTCAGAAGATGTAGAACTGGTTGCCCACACACTAAAACAGGTATGTCTAATATCAAATTTATTGATGCACTGTGGTAGTAACAGTATTTGTCATCTAATGTTTAGGTTTATCTTTTCTGTTAATGGTGTATAATGTGGCGCAACTCTGGAATTTGATACTTGAGTGAGCTCGACTTTTGTTCCCTAGATGAAAGGTTTCCTTACAATTATTTTATTTATACTACTAGCACATTATATTAAAATTCTTTGATGGGTATACAAATCTTCTCTTTAAATGGCAATTGTGTGTTTATTTCCGGTAATAATAATTCCAAATCTAACGACGATTATAATTTCGTTGAAGCCACGTGCATGCGTCCCCCAGTTACTATCTGAAGGAAGCTGCATAGCCCCTCCAGAGCATAGTATGGAGTTTTGGTTTTTTGCTTCTCTTTAACAATTGTGACCTCAGGAAGAATAAGATTCAATTAATCAGCTTTCAAAGCAAACCAATTTGAAAATGGAACTGCAAAACGAATGAGAAAAATATGGAGTTTTTCCAACCGGTACATTTTTGGGCTTTATATCTCAATCATGGTAGCTACAACTTAATTTTGTATATTCAAGCAAATGTGAGTTGGGAGTGAGGGTTTGGGCTTTGTGCCATCTTAACAGGAATATCCATGCTCATTTTCTTCTATGGAACAAAGTTGTAAAATTAACCTGCTCCAAAGTTCTTATTTTGGCAGCGTGCCAAGATCTCATTCTATAGGACCATATTACAAGTTAAGGCCAATTGTCATTAAATAATTGAAATTCATACTTGCATAGCCAAATGCTTTATTAGTGTGGCTACGTGCACACTGCATGGCTATGCAATATAAAATTTACCTACGAATTATCGTTGGCAGGGACTCATGCCGTTCCACGACACTTGTTTATAACAAGGGAATCACTGAAATCAATTTCACCTTGATTAAGAGTCGTTTTATCTATTTTGTTGTCTAATGATTAGTGTCTATTTTATTTATTTAATTTTAAAATAAATTTAAGTTTAATGTATAGTTATTATCAACATTTCAAAATAATCTTTTAATTATTGTTAATTGTTAAATGACATGATTTTAATTTTTTTTAATACTTTTCAATTATTAGTTTAAATTAGAAGGATAATAATACATTTGTTGATTTCAGATGGTCCCTATTCTTCTTTTAGTCTATTCAATTACCTATCTCTCCCCTCCCCATTAAAAAAGTGATTAGATAGGGTAGGTGTTCACCAAAATCAAACATGCATTTCTTTGAAAGGAAGATATCTGCTTGGAGTGTTGTTTCTCATTGATATCTTCCTATCTGCCAACAAATATTCCTTAAGAGCATCCCATGTAGAATGACGAGGATGAGGAAATATTGCCATCCAACATGACCAACACAAGTACAAAAGAATGCTCACACTATATTATCAAAGATTAAATTTTGTAGACGTTATTTTTTGATCATAAATTATAATTATTTTTTAAATAGATAACATAAGATACAAGGTAAAATTTTAAATAGATTGTCAATTTATTTTTAAATATTATAATAGAAATATTAATTATATTTAATGATTATTATTATTTTTTTATAAATAATATTTACATTTAAAAGATAATGTTTAATAAATTGTCATTGAAATAATTATGTAAAGTAGAGTATATCATTAAATTTAAATTACGAATTCCACTACCTACCAATTCAAATATAATTTAAAGAAAAAAGATAAGTGGAATTTGTATTAAAAATTGTTTTAATTTAAAATTTATAAATAAAAAGGTTATAAAATTAGTAAATCCCTTAGTAGATTTTAATAATTAATACATCTATGGAGTGCTTAAAACTAATCATGAAATTATAATGATTTATACCATTTTTTCAATAGCTGTAAGAATATTAAAAACATATATGAATAGAAATAACAAACTAAAAATATTAAAAGAACTTATATACATAGAGCCACTAAAAGTGTTTTTCTACATTGATAAGGAATGTAAGAATATTAAAAACCTATATATAGAGAAATAACAAAATAAAAATATTAAAAGAATTTATATACATACAACCACTACAAGTGTTTTTATACATTGATAAGGGATATAATTTATTATTATAAATTTAAGGATGGAAAATTTTATTCCTCAAATGAAATAATTGTTGTAGATATGACTGGATTCACCATTATTTAAACATTGAGATTACATGAACATGTTTTGATATAATCGGAAGAGTGGATTAAAAATAGCAAAGCAAATCCAAAATATATGAATTTTTCAATAAGTGGAGTAAGAACCCTAGCTCTGAGAGAAACAAATAGGACATCTTATTCCATGAGGTTGTCTACGGTACTTTTTATAAAGGCCATCATCTTGCTTAAACGATTATTTGGAAGAGGTAAGACAAATCATGTTGATCTTTTTTGGGTGAACTTAGTTCATGAGTGTGTTTGTGTTGAGGTTGATTTGATAAATAACATAAATATTCTATTGATATTCACTTCTTCAATGTTTGGTGAATATTAGTAGATTCTATTAATATGTACATAGATGACTCTTACAAAAGTTTACCTTATTTAATATCCCAGACACATGCTTTAGGCATCAGTCACACCACCATAAGATTTACGACTATCCCTTTATGGTCCACTCAAAGCCATCCACTTATTATCAACCATGTTAAAAGTAAAATTTATATGAAAAAAGTGATGCTTGGACTATGGTTGCTAACCCAAAAAAAAACACCTTGTGGCATCTTAGAGCCATTTTTTTTCAAAAAAATTGTTTAAAAATAATTTATTCTCATGTTGAAACACACTCTATAAGTGTTTTTACCATATTATGTGACACAATCCATCTTGTGATAATGATAACTCTACTTGGGCAGTAATTGAAGTTTAACATTGATCCATTTCTATTGGAGATTTTGTTTATAGAAGCTAACATTCATGATTGGGATACCATTTTAAAGTGCTTGGCTATAAATAAGATATAGAAGATTGCCAAGGAGAACTAGTCATGAAAGATTCCTCCTAATGAATTTTATCTCTATGATATTAGAGGTCCCACAGAGACCTCCCACAAATTCTCTATATGCATTATCTATCAATGGTTGGGTGATATATATCTCATTTATTTGTAAGCAATTAGGCTTTCAAAATTTATTTTGGAATCATCTTTGAGGATTATATGGTTCAATGCATCTCACTTATTTCCTTGGGATATCCAACTATAGTAAAATTTATATGAAAAAAGTGATGCTTGGACTATGGGATATCAAACTATAGTTAAATCATGTTGAGATATCCATATGGTTTAATCATATTGATTAATGATGTCAACAAACTACCTATATATAAGTTTTATTTTTCTTAAGAAAATTAACATTAAAACTCATATGGATATCTCAACATGATTAAGAATATAAACCATCCAAATATAACATCATACATCTCATAGTCTTATGTAACAATATTCTTATAACAACAATTGCACCTAAATTTTAATCACTAACAGTTATCTGATATCGGATAACTATAAATCAGATTATACATTGTATGAACATAAATTAAGGGGTAGTATTCATAAGTTTAAAGTTTCCCATTTATTATATTTTATATTCTTATTATCAATTTACTACTTTATATATAGGCATATTATCCCATACTGCCTCAATATCATGATTTTTAATTCTTTGATAAAGTATTTATTATATATAATAACTAATAACTATATAGATCCCAAGATAATCATGCTCAGTTTTTAAAAATCAACTTGAGCTCACAATGCCACTTGGGCTGGTTGTGCATTTCGCTCAAACCACAATACGGGAATATGAGGAAAAATAAAGTTTCACCAAATATTCAATCTTTCATTTAAGAGAAATCATTATTTAGTATATTTAAAAGACGTAGCATTTTCATTTATACTCACACAACTTTTCACTTGATACAAAGCTTTTCAAATTAATGGCTTAGCATTCCCATTTTTATAATTGGTGTTCCAAATTAAAGACTAGGCTTTTCATATAATTGTCTCAAAGTATAATATCTAACTCAACATTTTATATACATATACCTTCAATATTTTTAATTTGAATTGGTGTTTTACTTCAATGCTCTACCAACTCATTTGGCTTGGCATTTTACTTCAATGCTCAGCTATTAATATAGATTTCATGACACTTTTAATTATAAACTCAATAGTTTAATTAAATATATAGCAATTTATCTAAATATATACACATCAATACACATATATGGCATTCAACTTAAAACACTCAACATTTAAGTAAATACAAAGTGTTTTAATATACTCATCCCATTGAAGTAGATACAACATATATATATTAGCCAATTTGAAATAAAACATAATCCAATTTTATAGTGAGACGTAGAGTAAAAGAAAAACACATTCTTTTTATTGTTCCAAAAGGAAAATATGTTCTCTGAAAACATTTTTACCTTGGTTTTCATGGGACATTTCCTAATCTTTCTAATCAATGACATTGGTAATTTCAATAATAGCTATGCAATCAAATAAAAGTATGCACTACCCCAACTATGTGAAACACAGTATCTTAAGGATGAAACAAAATCTAATTTTGGGAATAGAATTTAATTGTTAAGATGTTGTTGGATAAAGATTAATACCCAATTTGGAAAAGGAATGCATGCCTACATAAAGGTTGAGGATGATCCCAAATAATATATTGTGTATCCTAATAGGTGCATTTTAATTATGATAAACTCAGTTTAATATAGGAGAGGATGATGACATATGTAATTGAAACATAGTTCATATGGGAATACAGTCTAAACAAAATAAGTTTAAGACCTTTTGAGTTAAAGGCCACCCAAATAGAAATAATATGTAGTCCTAAAAAAGTTATTCGCATGTCTATAAAAATAATACACGGGCCATCAAAGGGTTGGACATTGGCCATAAGGTGTAAAACATAGTCATAGAAATGGGACACAGGCCTAAATTAAAGTAACGTAGACCAAATATAGACTATGAAGCTCCTAAATAAGCTAATATTTTTCATGTCAAATTTATAAGACGCAGTCAAAGATTTCAATTGATATTTATTGTGCAATCCACATAAGAGAAATGGATCCATACTAAATGAAACTTTGCCATATGAAAGGAACACAGTACAATAAAGGAATCCAAACAAATTATTAAGTTATTTTTCTTCACATATATTGTATAAAGAAAAAGTAAATTACAAATCCTTCTTAGTAGAAATTTTCTTGTGAAGATGCTTAGATAAAGAATATGCCTATTTTATCTAAATTCTCATGCCTCTTCCATCTCCTCAATTTGTCTCCTTTTTCTCATTCCCATGTATATGTATTTCTAATTTTTATCTTTCTTGATTTATAACACTCTTTTCTATTAATTATGTTTCCTTAACCACTTTGCATGCTCCATTTCTTAGTTTCCTCCATATGTAGCATTCTTTTATTTTCCTTAATTTTTACAAACTGAAGATATCTCTTCCCTAAGGACGTAGTTTAACTTACCTTCACTTTTATTTATTTAACCTTAATTAATAATTTATAATGTTATTTTTTCACATAAATCCTTACATGACATATCTCAAGTTATCTAAAACAATAGACTATGTTGTACA
This sequence comes from Torreya grandis, assembly GCA_037957365.1. NCBI lineage: Eukaryota > Viridiplantae > Streptophyta > Pinopsida > Cupressales > Taxaceae > Torreya > Torreya grandis. The sequence continues at coordinate 381,864 of JARHVA010006997.1, forward strand.
AATTAAATAAAGATATCTAAATTTATCTTTCAATGAAATCTCATGCATGATTTAAAAAGACTATATTCATATTAGCATAACTCAAGGTTAGTACTTTAAGATAATTTAGATTCCATGAAAGCAATCATTACAAAGAAAACTATTTATTTAACTACTAGATAGTTAGTCATTAATTTATTCTTATTATAAGATAATCATATCTACAATAACTAATATCTCTATAGCAATTAAATATCTATTTTTTAATTTATTTTTGAAAATCAAGAGAACTAGATTAAAGTAATTTAATGCATATCAAAACCTAAATCTACGTAGAAATATAATCATAATAATATTTTTCTAATTATGAACTAACATCTAAAACGTGCTATACATATAACACTTTAAAACCTAATGTGCATGTGTGTAGGCTCACTAGCAATTCTTTTGTCATCTCTCATTCATCCCATCTAGCCCATCCTCTCTGATGATGGTCTCCCTCATTAAACTATAATGGTAAGATCAATCCTACATCCACATCATAATAAGTAGGTAGTTAGTCTGAGCCATCATATATATATATATATATATATATATATATATATATATATATATATATATATATATATATATATATATATATATATCACTATCCCATACTAGTATATGTCATAAAGCTCAAGTAAAATCAAAATAATCAGATAATAACCATATTAATCCATAGTTTTAAAGGTTATTAATTATAAGGTGATATTAAGATGTGACAATTGATCTATTTATTTAGGTATTATTTGGCATTAGTGGTCATTCCTTAGGGGTTATTAATGTTTATGCCCCTAACATAACAATGTTATATATATGGCTCATTAACAATTTACCCTTTTTCACCTAGATAATTTGTGGTGACTTTAATATGATAAAGTGTCCTAAGGACAAAGTTAATGCCCTTCCATTGAGATGGTGTGCTGGAGAATATTAATCCTGGTATTATTTTAAACATTGATGGAGATTAGAGGACCCACTATGTTAGCGATGTGCTTTAACTAATTTATTATGTTTCACTCGATCCAACTACTATGCTACCATGGATATAGTCCTCAAATGATTGAACTGTGTTATGTTCTCCAAGTAACATGTGTTACACTTTTAAGCTCCTAATGGGTAAGGTGTCAAAGTCAATTAATAAATTGTCCTATCTAATCATAATATCCTCACTTGCAGACTGAAATGGAATAATGGTGATATTAATTTCCCATGTAATCAATTCTTCCTGAGCACATCCATTCTCAACCACAAGGGCACAATCTGAATAATCACCAGAGTATGGATTTTTGTTTCATGTCTAATATATGTTTTTATTAGCATTGACTAGTTGAATGATGCGATCAAACATATCACCACTTTTCTCTACTACTATAGTACGTAGATTGTGCAGATTTGGAAGTGGACCGATGACATTATCATTAAAGAGTACCAAAGGATTGTATCCATGCTAGAGAAGAATATTTTTTAGTCATGACTTCATACCATGGTTGCTTCAATCAAGAACAAGATTAAAATAGATGATAGCTATGTGGCTAGAGGGATAAAAATTAGGGTCCCTTTGTATTGACCTGAGATTGGGTACCATGCCTCAAATGATTTCTTCAAATCTCTCAAGGACAAAGAAGCCAAGGAAAAAATGAAAGACATCAAGCTTTCTCATAAGCATCTCACTAGTCTATGATAAATTTGCTTAGTTTTATTAGATTGTGATAAATTAGTGTTCCAAGTCCAAGGAGAATCTGTAGAGAGTGGAAGTGTTACAAGAATTTTTAGATGTGCTAACACAAAAGTTAAGGCACAGTATGATGCCCCCATTTCATAAATTTAAATAAAAGACAGAAAGTTAGAGCCAAATTAAATGTGAATGGGTTTCAAAAATCCCCCAAAACGGTATGATATAGAGATAGAAATCTTTGATCATCAACTTCTAAGTTTGCTTATTTTAAAATTTATATATGATATGTATACAAAAATGAGAAGACGTTTTCAAGTATAAAAATAATATAGTATATTCATGTTTATTAATTTTGTATATAAATTATAATTACAAATAAAAATAAATAAATAAATTTGAGCGCAAGCTCACTATAAAAATAAAAATAAACTGTCCATTCCACTCAATTTTGGTGGAAGGACTAGAAATGATATGTTAAGACCCATTTCAACAATTACACTCCTTGGCTAGGGTATGCTTGGATAAGCCCCCTTTTGCCCATGGTAGACAAGCTCAACACCCATTGGGGGCTACTCTCATCTATTAAAATGTGGAGCATTCGCTTCAACACTATTTGAGGGGCTTGTGTGGAGCCCAAGTTTGCCCACTTTTCTTGGTGTATACTGCACCGAGGCTTGCCTATTGGCCAATGACTTGTTTAGTTTGGAGTACACCAACCTACTTGCCCCTTTTGTGGCCATCTAGAGATGCTCCTTCATTTCTTCTAGTACTATTCCAAAGCTTAAAGGGTCTGGACATGGATCCATGATTTTTTCAGTGTTTTTCTGCCTAAATTTTTTATTTGGCAGCATATCCTCCTTGGTGACAAACTTGTCATGCCCTTCATTTACGTGCAAGGCTGGCATACTTTTAGAGTAGAGATTCTCTTCTAGATTTGGAAATAAAGAAATAATTATGTGTTTAATAATGCTTCTATTGATTGTAATGTTTCTGCTTTACACACTCTATCATCTCTAATGTTCATTTTCATATTCAAGTCCAAGCCAATAAAGTGGCTCTAGAGCTTGGGTTGCTTCGGGATCTCCTCTCCCATTGAGAAGAAGCTCCCTACACTATGGCTCATGTTGCACTTTCTCTACCCAGGGATCCCAGATTGGATGATAGATAGCCTTGATCACCACATGATGGGCATTGTTGTTGCTGCTCCAAGCATCGCTCTCACAAAGACACCCCATACCAGTGTGTTTTCCCTCTTGGATAGCAATGAGGGTGACAGTCGTTGCCTCCTTCCCCTTCTAGGTAGGATCACTAGGACACTCCTCCTCCACACCTAGATTCTTGGGGAGCACCACCTAGAAGCCATGTAGACATGATGGATAACTTCCCTAGGCTCTCTTTGGATGTGTCATCCACTTGGATACAAGTTGATGATGATAAAAACACTGGCCAAGTCACTGGCTGGGAGCTTGTTCCAAATGGTAATGATTTGCCAAGCTCATGCTGGGGTCCAGATGATATGGATCCTCCGCCTGCGGGACTTGCTCTTGCTACCTAAAAGTTATCTTTATGACTTTGTGATAGTCACTTGTTTCTAAGCTCTGCCTAGTTGTTAACTGATACTTTGATTTTGCTCCTAAGCTCTGCCCAGTGTGTTATGGCGTGCTCTCATACCGCCTTATTTTTTTGTGAATTATTTGTATATTTTTCTTTAGCTAATATATGGATATATTTCATAAAAATAATAAATAGATAAATAAAGTTGAGAATATGCTCACCAATATCGCTATAGAATGGTATGGAAATGTTACTCTTAATGTTGTTTGTGTGATAGAGCTTCTCTAGCTCACAAGTAATGGTTTCTTTGGTCAATTTCACAGATGATGGATGTGTACAACTAACTTAAATACGAACAATTCTATACAACTCACATCGACAAGGGCAATTCCATGAAACTCCCAACCGCAGTAGGAGAACAATTTCCGCAAGGAAGATCTTGAATCTGCTGGCTATTGCCACTTTTCGGTAGAAGTATTTTGGATGGCATTTTCATGGGTTTGAATTGTATTAATGTTTCATGCACCCATAACATGATTGCTTCTCTATTTCACGATAAAATAATTTAAAAAAAAAACCGGGTCCACAGAAATACACAAGAAGCAGGAATCGTCCTAAACACCTCCAAAACTACAAAGCTTTAATCAATAACTATGCTTATTACAAAAGCTCAAAACAATTGATAACCCAACTAAGTCAGAAAATGAGTCCATACTATTTCTGTTGCGTCAACATCTTCATCCACTGCTTTGTCAGCATCCACGCCATTTTCGAAGCATGTCTTAGCACCCACGCCATCAGCTGCCTCCGATTTCTGGTTCAACCTTAGCATCCTTAGCTTTTACCTCCACGTCAACAGCCGCTTTCCCCACCTTGTTGCCTCTGCCGAAATCACCCAAACCACCAGCAGTGCCCGTAGCTCACACGATGATCCCATCAATGTTGAAATTCAAAGGCTAGCCAACTCAGGACCCCGGTTAAAAGCATCCCTCATCTAGCAGTCTTCAGGGAACATGATTCCCCCGCCAAATAAATTGTGCTTCTGAAGGCCTCTGCTACCAATGTGGCCAATGCGAAAACTGCCACAGATTTTTTTTTTTTTTTTTTTTGCAGCTATTGTTACAATCCTCTTTGGTATTCACCATATTCTCAGACTCATCCTTAGACAATAAAAGCTCTACTTTGCCCTTCCATATTCCTTTACCCTGTTTGCCAGGAGTAGAAGTGTGGTCAGATCTCTCTTTGGAGACAACCATAGAACTTGACCTTAGACCAGGAAGGCCTCCGAAAAACAAATTCTCAACAAATACTTCGCTGCTACAATATTTTTTTTTTTCCAACAATGAATTTTTTTAAAATAAAGTGAGGGAAGGCAGGGGCTCTTTCATTTTCTCGAAATGCGCGGGAGAGAAAATCCTACCTTTCGAAGAGCCTTTCCGGATAAACTACCTTACGAGAAGTCTTTTCCGATGCCATCCTGCAGTCATTCAGCGAAAGATAACAGATTAACAAACTTTTCTTATAATTCCTTGAAAGCTTTCATAGAGACTTGACAAAGGGAGCCACTTTGGATTTTACATCTCCACCCCTTCAAGGTTTTTGTCTGGTCCTCTCCTGAAATCCAACTGCACAAAAGAGACCACCGACCTTATAGTTCACTCTTTATCATCTAAGGCCTTCACAAGATCAGAAACAAATGCAATGGCTACCTCAAATTTAACCCTACTTATGAAGGCCTGCTGCACATAGCTATCACCAAGGATCTCTCATATGGCCTTAGAAATTAAACGTTTACGGATTCAAAATATTTTCTTTAGTCTGTTCTCAGATGTTTCTATTTGGATAATCATCTCTCTTCTCGTAGAAAAAAAAGAAAAAAGCTTCCAATGCTGAGAAGTCTTCCACCCCATCCATCAGTGCAGAAGGCACAGACAAGGCGACGGATTGATCAAAAATCATAGCTCAAAGACCAATTTGGAAACACTCTGAGCACCTTCAATTTGTTTCAAAAAAATCCAACAAGGAAACCTTAGAAAACAAAAAAGGGACTTTAGACCTGTCAACTCAGGGCAATAACATCCTAATGCAACAATTTTGTGCAATGATTAAGTATGATTCGAAAGCATGCGACAACATCCACACGTCGACTCCCCATCAAGTTAAACATCACCATAACATATTCGTCCTTATTATTGTGCCCCCAATCCTGAAATGAAACATATCCTAAAACAAAAATAATATTTCGGAAGTATTCATTGGTATAGAGGAGCGGGGTGAACATAGCGAATGGATTTATCAACCAATCCCCATTAAACCACTTACTCAAAGCTCACCCAACAATGAAGTTGATCATAGATAACCAATTATTCTATCTGATCAATGCCTTGGTTGGCTAGGGCAACGGCCTCTCAGAAACAATGCGTTGCTTCCCAGTCCATGAAGGAGTCTAGGATCTGCCAAGCTCTACCCCAAAAAAATTTAAAATTCCATGATTTCGCTTTCAAATTTCGGAGACCCTGAGTCAAGACTATCAAAGCTCCTTCAATCCAAATTCACTCAATCTCGCTTTGAGCACCCAACTTAAGACAAGAAACAAGGACCTGCACCTCTACCTCATTATTAGTTCCATCAACCAAGGATTCAAAGGCCAGTTCTAATTAGAAATCCTGAGCAATCCCTTTTAATACAAACAAGTCCAGATCTCCAAGATTTCCATAAGCTGCTACATCAAAATTAACTTTATAAACCCTAGAGTATGGGGAACACAATAAGAATGATCTTCCCATATCCTAGTGGTAGAGCATATATGCAAGTGAAATACAATAGATCTAAAACTTTTTCTACTTAGTAATATCCAAGTTCAAAGAAGTTAATCGACTAACAATCCACTTAAAAATACTTTATTATATCAGGGTCATGACAAATGACAGATCCACTAAACCTAAACTAATAGATCTCTTATAACATAATTATAAAGAAGAGGTTTCTAAGGCCTCTAGTCAAATGCCATGATATGATAACCCTAACAAGGTCTTATAATTGTAATAAAAGTAAGCAAGCTAATCTATTAAATAAATAAGCAAGCTAATCTAGTACTCTATAAAGCTTGTGGCACAAATGGGGAAGATAATAAACAAGTAAAGAAAATATACTCAAGATAACATATAAATAATCTAAGAAAGGAGATATACAGTTCAATTCATTAATTATACATCAATTTATCAAAATATGAAGGGCCAGGAGTATACTTTGTTCAAGTGAACTCATCATATGTCAATCTCTCTCATGGCCAATGGTGTTTTGAAAGAGGTTGTTGTGGCTTGTAAGGATCACAAGGACATATCAAAACTATGCTAAAATACTTCTCCTATGCATCCAAGACCTCCACAAGACAAGTGCTACTTTTCCAAGGCAAAAACCTAAGTAATGAAACCTCTTATTTATAGTATAAGTAGATTTGTAAGATATAATGATATGAAATAGAATTATCCTCTCTTTAAAAATGATGTTGAGGGGGTATTTATATCGAAAGATTGACTCTAAACCCTCCTGATAATTTAGCCCACAAGGTCGATCAATTTGACTTTGAAAGGAAATAGATTTGTTAGGCCTCAAACTACATCATCTTGGGCCAACAAAGTTCCATAACATGCTCTGAATTCCCAAAAACATTGATCAGGTCAATAGAGTACAAAAAATAGATAAAAAGGGTTTTTTTCTTAAGTAAAGACTATTTGAGGGGATGAATTGCTTAGGAGAGTGTATAAATAGGTTTTTGTTGCTTAGGGCAATGAATAAGAGTAGATTGTAGCGGTTTTAGGTAATAGTTTAGGGGCTAACAATCATACAAAACACCAAAGGTATACCAACCCCTTTCTTAGTGCATCTTCTAAGATGTGCACTCAGAGAGATGGAGATTTGACAGGTCCTTACAAGAGAGAAAGCATCAATAATTAATAAATTTTAAAAAAAAAATTGTGCACACATAGCATACTTTTGACCCATTATTGAAAAGTAAAATATTGAAAGTGGAATCATAAAGAATAAATTTTAACTATTAAGTTGATCTCCTTGTGTATTTCACTTTCTTTTAGATGGTGAATCATTTTAACTTGTCCACTATAAAGTTACATCGAGTACAATTATGTAAATGTTTTGTATATGGATACTTTAAGTCAAATTTCAAAATTGGAAGTGCAAAGAATAATGTTGAACTATTAAATTGATTCCCTCATGTATTTATCTTTATTTTAGTTTTTGATTCATTTTTAATTTGTCAATTTATATAATGTTTTGTATATGGATACTTAAATTCAAATTTTAAGCATGGAAGCATAAAAAATAAAGTTGAACCATAAAATGTATTCCCTTCTATATTTCATTTTATTTTAGCTTGTGAATATTTTGAGTTTGTCAACTTTAGAGTTAAATCAGGTGCAAATATGTAAAAGGAATTACATGATTACTCGAAGTCAAAATTTAAAAGTGAAGCATAAAAAACAAGCATCCATAACAAAGGAACTAATTTCACCTAGATTAAGATTGATTTCATTCTCTTTTGTTGTCTAGACTTTAGTATCTACTTATGTAATTTTAGCAAAAGTTTAATTCTAAACTACGGTTATTGTCGGCACCTTGAAATGGTCATCAGATATTATTTGTCCTTCAATGTCATGAATTTAGTATTTTTTGTACTTTTTGATTGCTGATTGAAATTAGAGATCATTATAACATTTTTCAAGTTTTGATGCTCTGTGTTTCTCCTTTCAACCCATAAAACTATATTTCTCTCCCCTCCCCATTTCCTAGTGGGTTAAGCCCTATGTTGATAAGTGATTGATGTTCCTAAGTTTGATGGGAGCATTATTTATGCTCTTGGGACTTTTGTGTGGTTCCTCACAACTAATAAGGACATTTTCCATTTTTCCCACCTTATTTTTTCAACTATTTGATGTTGGTATAGGTGTTGATAAGGTTCTAATTTGATTCCAAATTGTCTATAATTACACAAGCATTATGGTTCATGTATTAGTCAACATATTAAGCATTTATTTATTTAAACTAATGAGTAGTCACAAGTAATCAAGAGAGATAAAGTAACCACTAAATTTTTTATAATTTATGGCATAGATGTTCATGGCAGAACTATCATTAGGAAGGAGGAGGAAGGACACACACTATACATCACTATGGTTTTATATGACAATGAAATTATTTTCAATTATGTAATCTTTTCCCTATAATAAATTTGATTGTCTAGGTATTGATAAGTAGATAGTGCATATATACCCATCTAACCATAAAAAATGTTGTAAAACACTTGTCATTTCCTTAAGTTTCAGATATTATTTATAATCTAGGATACTGAGAATAATTTATGTTGAAAGTGATTGATGTTATAACACAAAAACTTGAGTATGTTATTTGAGATTAAAACTAGTGATCACAATCACAAAAATAGTTTATAGATGTATTTATTTTATTGGAACTATCACTTCCTACCCTGATTTTCAGGGGAGCAAATCATGCTCTCAGAAGTATTCTTTGTTCATTGAATATTTTTTCAGATGAGGTACATGTCACTTCTAGCCATGCATTTACACTATGATGTTTTGATGACTATCAACATATCTCATTATATTTAGTATACTCCTCTAAATTTTGTATGGTCAACTTTATCTATTTTTTATATTAAATGAGTAGATATGTATTATTATTTTGTACATATTATTAATCCTAGTTAAAAGTATTTGGTCATATTTTTATAATTTAGTTTTAATCCAATATCTAGTTTATAGTTATGTACACCAATTTATATAATGAGTTTAACTTGAACACTCTATTTATATAAATTAAATGGAAAATAAATTTATTTATGGGATTTCATGCCATTAAATATCATACACTAAATGATCTACTTTAATAGTGACCTTAAGACTAATTTTAATTTTCTTAGATTTTTATACAGAGACAAATAATGTTTGAAAATTAATTAGATTTTAAAAGTATTCTTATCTTAATTATGAGGTGCGAGCTCTATATTTGATTCCATTCAATGTTTTTATTTTGATAAATAAAATTTTTATTCTTGATGCTATTAAAAACATCTTACAACTAGACATGATAAACAAAAAACTAGGACCTTATATAATAACAAGGTCCCATGAGACAAAAACAAAAACTATTTAGACATGGTTTATATTATTATTATTATTATTATTATTATTATTATTATTATTATTATTATTATTATTATTATTATTATTATTAATAATAATATCCAAACTCTATTCTTCATCCTCTTTCCCATATTTTTCAATCTAATGACTAGTTTATTGATTACTATTTTGCACAAGTGTCAATGGTATGAATGTTCTTTCATATTCATCATGTATTTTTTAATGCTCGATAGCATATTCTACACCCCTTATATTTTATTTGAGTTCATTTGAATCATTATCAGTATTTATGTGTACACTCTCAACTCTTTTTTGTTTTTTTCCATGAAGTTACATTTATGGATCAAATTGTCATTTATGGATTCTATTAATTTAAAATTATCCATAAATAATTCCCTAATTCTCCTTGTTCGTGTCTCCAAATATTTTTATTGTTCTATGTTTTCACCATTTTTTTTGTCTACTAGAGTCTTGATACATTCCATTGCCTCTTTGATTGCATAAATTACCATTCATAGATCTTTCAAACTATCTATCATACTAGCCTCAAAATTAAATCTTGTCTTATAGAGAAACATCTATTCACTATTTTCTCACTCTCTATCTTGCTGAGTTTCTTATATCTTAATGGTGAACTACCTTTTCAGTGGTCCTCCCTTGTTTGTTCTTAGTTATCATTTTTCACTATCTAACCCTCTTCCATTTTTACATCATTAATTTCTTTCTTGCCTTATTCAATAGCTACATTTGGTTTCCTACTCCTTCTAATCCATCTCCTTCCCTCCTTGAAGGTGGAATAAAAGCAGTGGCTCCTTTGATTGATTTCCTTTTTACCCTCCTCTTCATTACTCTCTCTCTCTGATTAATTTCTACCTCTTTAATCTAGCTTGAATTCCCTTGATTTTCTGAGACTCTTCCACTTCATCCATCTCCATATCTCCTTGGATACTCTAGTTTAACTAGTGTGACATATCTCTAGTCTCTTATTTCTTCCTCTCTTTAATTTTTAGTGTCTTATACATCAACCTGTTCCTTTGTTTCTCTCACATTCTGATTCAAATCTCCCTAATTGGCTATTGAATAATGGCTTTTATTTTTTCTAAGATATTAATTGATATGATAAACAACAACTTTAAAACTTGCAAAAAAAATGTCACCAAATCTAAGCCTATCTCCCACTACTCTGTTAGATTTACTATGACCTACTTAATGGTGAGTGCATGGAGTTGGGGGACAATTCAGTGGACATTTCTAGTAATTTGATCGCATTAATAAATAATGAAATCATGTTATTTAATTAATGTGATCATGTTATTTAAATTATGGATTGGTAATTACCAATCCATAATATGATCATGTTGTTTTAAACAATAACATGATTGTATTATTCTTATTCTCAATAACACGATTGTAGAATCATTCAAACTATCTGTCATTCTAGCCTCAAAATTGAATCTTGTCTTATAAAGAAATATTTATTCCCTATTTTCTCACTCTCTATCTTGTTGAGTTTCTTATATCTTAATGGTGAACTACCTTTTTAGTGGTCCTCCCTTGCTTGTTCTTAGTTATCATTTTTCACTATCTAACCCTCTTCCATTTTTACATCATTAATTTCTTTCTTGCCTTATTCAATAGCTACATTTGGTTTCCTACTCCTTCTAATCCATCTCCTTCCCTCCTTGAAGGTGGAATAAAAGTAGTGGCTCCTTTGATTGATTTCCTTTTTACCCTCCTCTTCATTACTCTCTCTCTCTCTCTGATTGATTTCTACCTCTTTAATCTAGCTTGAATTCCCTTGATTTTATGAGACTCTTCCACTTCATCCATCTCCATATCTCCTTGGATACTCTAGTTTAACTAGTGGGACATGTCTCTAGTCTCTTATGTCTTTCTCTCTTTAATTCTTAGTGTCTTATACATTAACCTATTCCTTTGTTGCTCTCACATTCTGATTCAAATCTCCCTAATTGGCTATTCAATAATGGCTTTTGTTTTTTCCAAGATATTAATTCATGCGATAAACAACAACCTTAAAACTTGGAAAAACAACATCACCAAATCTAAGCCTATCTCCCACTACTCTACTAGATTTACTATGACCTACTTAATGGTGAGTGCATGGAGTTGGGGGACAATTCGGTGGACATTTCAAGTAATTTGATTGAATTAATAAATAATGAAATCATGTTATTTAATTAATATGATCATGTTATTTAAATTATAGATTGGTAATTACCAAGCCATAATATGATCATGTCATTTTAAATAATAACATGATTGTATTATTCTTATTCTCAATAACATGATTGCATTAACTATGTTATAAAAATAAATAAAAACCATAACTCGAATATAAATTCATCATTTTGCATTTGAGTTTCCTTTTCTATCCTTACCTTCTACAATCATGTTTTGTGTGAGAGAGATGCTTGATATAAATCCACTAAATTCATCCTAAGAACCTACTAATCGATGTTGTCATCATGTAAAAGAGGTAAGTGCTAAAAATTTACCATTATTAAACCTAATTTTTCATTATTTTCATTTTTTAACCCTATTTATTAGTAATTTTAAGTTGTAATTTATTTCTTTTGAATATCCCATCCCGATAACCCTCCTAATCCTCCACAGAACCCTCTTGTTCCTCCTCTTAACCCTCTACCTAACCCTCCATGAAACCCTCTTGTTCCTCCTCCTATCCCTCCACCTAACCCTCCTACAGTTTAACAAAATCCCCCTAGCATTCAAGAGATTCTAAGTGACAAAATTGTGGAGAATAAAATTGAAATTGAAGAACTAGTTGGGTGGATGAGGAATCCCACTTCTACCAACCCCTGCTGCACCCATCTAGCAAATTCCCTAAAGACATTATTGGGTTAAATTTACTCTATAATGAGTCAAATTGATAGATGGACTTCACATTGAGATAGTTATAGGGTTTATTATGTTAATAAATTATCAGCACTTGAGGTTAAAAATAAATAAATATCAAAAGCATACATTTGTGCTTTATTCATTGACCCAACCACCATTTCCCCATTTCTTGTAACTAATAAATGTTTTCCAATCCATTGTTGCCAACATAAATTAATCATAACTAATTATAGGTATTTATGGTGGGTGGTGTTTGATTATCCACCATGTAACAACTATAAGATCCCTATTTTCTTTTTTAAGAATATCTATTGTGAGTTTATCCTTAATGAGATTCTAAACTATTTTGATTTTAGTGAGTTTCAAGGTTAAGGGAAAAGCTTTGTAATGGATCAACTAGGTGCACATCATGTGCCTCATCAACCTATGAGGATTCTATCTAATATCCATTTGATCCTGAGATCCCCTTTATAGTTTAGAAGGTCATGGAGATCGACACTCTACATGCTATTAGTTTGATCATTAACACACTCATTTATGATACGAGTAGGCTCCCATAGATCAATGCTAGAGATACACCACATAGTGTGCATACCTGATCCCACCCTTATATTTCTTGTGGAACTATGTACACTATACCTTCTAATGATGATGGTGTTAGTGATTCAAAGGGTTTGGATAATATTATTATGAGTCGTAAGTTTTTGGCACACATATTTAGTGTGGAAACATTAGCCACTACACAAATGTAGTTATATTTTATATAAATTTCATGTTGAATTTAAGTTATATTTCCAAATTTAATTTAGCTAATAATTATTTTACATCAAAATTTGAATAATATATATGTCATTTTTTATGTCATAGGAGGTGATGGTGCATTCATCATCACAATAAACATTTACAACATTTGATTTGATGCAGCCATTGTTTACATATTCGGATCTAGCTACTGGCCCATCCACTACTGCATCTATCTCTATTAGGGTGGCACCTTTTACTTATACAAAGGTAAAAAAGTTAGTTAATATTATGCTTTATGTACATTTAGTCTATGTATATTTGAATTTTAAGTTTAATTTAAATTTATCTATCAAGTATCTTCATGCATAGGTTCTAATATACTTTTTTGATTTGGATGGAAACACACACCTCTTCCAAATATCTAGCTCCAATATTTTCTTTTACCTACTCAATTTTATTAAGCCTCATTATATTCACATAATCCTCCTTCTCTGAATGATGTCATTTTTATAATCAACTACATCTGTAATAGTTCTTTTTAACATCAACCTCCCTCAGTTCATACTTTATTTTCATGTTCTCTTTCTTTATCCTTTCTCTATTCTTTACAATCTTCTTATATGGTTTCTTAGGTTTTCATGCTACTTTGATTTTATCCTTCCATAATACACATAATAGGATATACCTAATTTATTACATCTTATTCCATGCATCCAACCATTCTACAGAACCCCCAAGCTTCAATTCTTCACTTAACTCTTCGTTCCTCCTTGACACCTTCCTTCTGCTAACCTATTTTCTAGGCAAGCCTCCTTGTTCTGAGTAAAATACAAATCTTCCAACCAAACCAAACTAAAAATTAGATACCCCTTTACATCACATACCTCATGTGGGGACTTTCATAATTTGACTCTCTTTAGAGAACACCTAACTCAACACCCCTCAGGACTAATTAGGTCTCCTAGGCTTAATTAACCATACCATATAGACTCAAATCAACTTGAAAGATTTAAAATCCTATTTCTCATAAATAAATACACTATTATACAAATTTTAATGAATTTTCATTAGTTATATCACTTATTATCTCATTTTCTAGTTTCAAACCCTAACTTGTGTTGTCTCAGTCATGCACCTACCTAAGAGGATAATAAATGAGATAGAATGACCTTTTTACCCTTATCAAATCATATAAGTATTTAAATGGATCTTCCCTTACTCCATTCATATTCTCCAACTAATACTTTTCCTTTTTCAATACTAAATCACTCCCAACATGTAATTTTATAGAATTTCTACACCGCTCCAACATGACTATGTCAACAAATAGGATAGAATAAACCCTTAAGACTCTTTACCTTAATTTTATATAAATTAAAATAATCACACACATGAAAAAAAAATAACCCAAAACATTTTTAATACCTTAATTTTTCAACTATATATTTGATAACTCTATATGGTCTTTCATTATGACTATGCAAACTCAGAATTGTAAATAATTGGGTTTTATATAGTCTTCCGATGTATTTTGCATTTTATCAATAGTATTGAGACTTTAAATGTGTTATAATTCATTTAATATAAATCCTATATTCCTTACTCATCTTTAAATCATTGATAATGATACTTTAAACTAACTATGTTGTCTTCTTTTTGACTATAACTAAAGATAGAGTATTGAAACTTGTGTTTTACCACTTTGAACATGTAGACTATTGACTTGAATCTTATCTGACAAGAGATATGAGCACCACAAGATTGATCATAAATTACTACACACTTATTTACATTTTAATCTATCCAAAAAAGCTTTACAAGTATGAATAAAGTTCTTGATATGTCTCTTATTCCTTTTCTCTCTCTATCTTTCCTTTGGCAAAGTGCTTGTATTCCTTCCACTTGCTACTCTTCCACTCACACTTCCTACATGTATTAAATTTTTTATATTACCTCTAGAATGAAAAATTATTTCTATTCTTAGAAATTACATGTTTTATGGTAGTTACACTTCCATAATTCTTGGTTTACACTATCTTTTCATGATATGTACATTGAAATATGTTGCCATATATATCTTAGTTTACATTGAGAAAAAAATTCATGTATATCTTTGATAATTTATATAAATTTAAGTGATACCTTATTTACATGAAAATTTTATAGATTAAGTACACACTCATATCTCTCTACGAGCTAAGATACACATAAGCATTACTACTGCAATGTCATCTACATAGGCACTGATAGAGGTATTTATTAACTTGTAATTTTAAATTGTAAAAAAAAAAAGACTTTTTAAAATAATTTTACTATATACTTGGGTCACATATAATTTATGTGAATTTATTGTGTATGTAGGGTTATTCTATGACATATGATTTTCCCATTTAGATGATTAGTAGGGTAACTTCTCATGTTTCTCCTATATTTTAGATGCCTATTTAAACAGTTGATCCTGTCATTGACTTGTTTGAACTTCAAAAAAAATTAATAGGACCATGAGCTTACAGTAAGTGCATGTTTAAATTTAAAAAATTGTAGTTTAAAATTAATATTTTAACAATTTATTTAATGTATTTCATGTTAATTTTGTAATAATACTTGTTTTCTAATAGGTCCTGCTACAAGTGAGCTATGAGTATAGGACCTGCAATCAGACCTTAGATTAATCCAAAGCATTAAAGGGGTATCCATCTACTAGTAGGACATCCCAAGGAGAGTCTTATTCAAGTAAGGTAAAGAGAAGGAGGCTATTTGATGAATATGATGTCTTAAATGAGATTTACTTTTTTATATGCCTATATGGCAATTAACGCATGTTTGGCATTGTATATGCACATATAACATTCACCCAACATTAGATACTATGTTGGTAGATGTAATTTTTTGTATTCCTATCATGTTAATCTATTTATTATTGACATTGCACACATGTACCTATATTGTATACCTATCATGACAATCTATCTTATGTATATTAATTTTTTATTTAATTGTGTGTTATTGTATAAAATTGTTTTGATCTTATAAACTATTATTTGTTGGATATCATGTTTAATTTTGTAAAAAAATTGAGGATTAAAAAATTATTCTTTTCAATTCTATAAATCTTAGATCATAATAGAGTTTTTAAATAGGTCAATTAATCATTAGGTTAATAGGTCAAAAGGACAATTGCTCATTAACTTTATAGGTCTCTAGACCTAGTTATTTCTCTAATAGGTCAATTTATAAAAATAGAGTTTATAGCTCTTAAAAATATATTTATAGTATTATTTTATAAATTTTAACATGTTATAATCCTTTTCAATTTTATATAATGTAAATTAACCAAAATATCATCTTACCCAAGATTTAACATGTTCTGTAGGCTAAGAGTTTAGCGGAACTATTATAATGATACTTCCTGACAAAAAGATGACACTGCCAACACATCTGGATGGGGTTGGATGACATATAATACTGGGTTGCTGCTCTCCCATTAGACCTCATTGACAAACCCACCACCTATTCTAGGCTCAACAACACCCTTCCCAATACAAGAAAAATGCAAATTTTTAGCCTAAGTTCAAACATTCATAAACTAAAACATGTGAGTCATTTTCATAAAATATTAGATACTTCCCCTACCCCTATAATCCTTATAATCTTAGCCTAGAACACTTAGATTTAAACTTTGAGAACAATCCATTAGATAAGTTGTAGTGATGGATCCAAAAAAGTAACTTTTTGGCATTAAACAAATAACTTATTGAGCTCCAACTGACGTTTCTACCATAAAGACCTCCAACATAGAATATATCATTTTTATCATGTCTATATATTCAAATTACATGTTATCACACTACCATAATTTTCAAATACACCCATAAGTGCATTTTCACTACTGTTCTAGAGCATAGAAACACTGATAATAAATGTCAAAGTTTAAACTATAGTTGCAAACTTATGGTTTCAGTGCTTCCTAACCTAAAAATGACATTTATAACACATATGTGGGTGGATAAAATTTATGAATAGGTTCTTCACCTCCCATAAGACCTGATTGTTAAAGCCACCACCCATTCCAGCCTCAAGAATATCCTTCTCAATACAAAAAAATGTAATTTTTTAGCCTAAGTTCAAATGGTATAAAATGAGACCTATAATTCATTTATATCAACTTTCATATCCCTATAATTCCTCTATAATTACTATAATTTTAAATTGGATCACTCAAGTGTAAGCTTCGAAAGCAATCCATTGGACAAGTTGTAGTGAGGGGTCCAAAAATGCAACTTCTTGAGCTTCAACTGGCATTTTTACCTTTATGACCTCCACCTAGGAATATATCACTTAAATCACATAAATATAGTCAAATTACATGTTATCAAGCTTTCATGACATTCAAATCCACCTAGAAAAACATTTACACTACCATTCTGATGTGTAGAAACACTTATAACAAATATTGTTAAAGTTTAAGTTATGGTTGCATAGTTCTAGTTTTGATGCTTATTGACCAAAAACTAACTCTAAAATCACATATAGTTTGAGGATAATTTCTAATACTAGGTTTTTGGCCTCCCATTAGACCTGATTGACAAACACCCCACTCGTTTTGACCTCAAGAATGCCCTTCCTAATACAAGAAAAATGCATTTTTTTATCTTAAGTTTCAATACGCATAAAATGAAACTTTTAAGTCATATCCATAAATTTATAGATCCATAAAATTCCTATTTAATCCCTTTAATTACAACTTATATAAATTAGGTGGAACATTTGACATAAATTTGTAGGATAATTTGCAATGAGGGATCCAAAAATGCAACTTTTTAGCATTGAACAAGCAGCTTCTTGAGCTCCAATTGTCATTTCCAGCTCTACGATTTCCACTTAATAATACATCACTTTTATCACATCCATATATTTTAATTACATATTATCACACTAACATGATGTTTAAAGCCACCTGGAAGTGCATTTTCACTACTATTCCAAAATGCAGAAACATTGACAGTAAATGTTGTCAAAGTTTAATTTGTGGTTGTATAACTTTAGCTTAAATGATTTTTGACTTAAAAATAACACTTAAAAAATATTTAAGTGGTGTATAATGTATAATACCAAGTTATTGGCCTCCTATCAGGCCTGATTGACAAACCCTTCACCCATTCTAGCCTCAAAGAATGACCTTCCCAATACAAGAAAAATGCAATTCTTTAGGCTAAGTTCAAACATGCATAAAATGAAACTTGTAAATGATTTATATGAACCATAAAATCCATACCATTCCTCTTTAATCTCTATAATTACACCCTAAATCACTCTAGTGTATGTTTTGAGAGTAATCTATTGGACAAGTTGTAGTGAGGGGTCTAAAAATGTAACTTTTGGGCATTGAACAAACAACTTCTTGAGCTTCAACTACCATTTTTACATTTGAGACCTCAATTTGAGAATATATAATTTTTATCACATCTAGTTAGGAAAATTACATTTTATAACATAACCACAATGTTTAACTCCACCTAGAAGTACATTTTCACTACCATTCTGGAGCACAGAAACACTAACAACAAATGTTGTTAAAGTTTAAGTTGTGGTTGTAGAACTCTAGTTTCAATGAATATTAACTAAAAAATGACACTAAAAACATGTTCAATGTGTGGATAAAATATATAAACATGCTATTTTCTTCCCAAAAAGCCCAACCAACAAACCCACCACCCATTCTGGACTCAAAATGCCCTTCCCATTACAAGAAAAATGTAATTTTTAAGCCTAAATTCAAACACTCGTAAAATAAAAATTATAAGTCATTTGTGTAAACCATTAAAATATTCCCATACTTATTCAAGCCTTATAATCTCACCCTATAGAACATAGGTGGAAGCTTTGATAGCAATTTATTGAACAAGTTACAGTGATGGGTCTAAAAATGTGAGTTTTTGGCATTGAGCAAGCAACTTCTTGATCTTCAATTACCATTTTTGCCTCCAAGACATTCAATTGATAATATATCACTTATATTATGTGTATATAGGATAATTACATGTTATAACACTACCAAATTGTTTAAATCCACCTAAAAGTAAATTTTCACTACCACTCTAAAGCATAGAAACACTGATAATAAATGTTGTCAAAGTTTAAGTTTTGGTTTAAAACATTGGTTTTGATGTTTTTTGACTGAAAAATAACACTTAAAACACATTTGGGGAGAGGATAATGTCTATGACCAAGTTCTTATCCTCCCATCATGTGAATTTTTGAATTATTATGTGCAATTTTCTGATCAAATGTAATTTTTATTGAATGTAATGTTACTCTAACTCAACTATTCATAGAAATTATAAAAATAACCTTGCACATACTATGAAAAATGTGATCATTCATATCTAATATAGAAGTGATACTCCATTAATATCTTTTATTTTTGCATTTTATTGTCAGGTAAATGCATGAATGTTATATTCAAGAATATGTTAACTTGTGATGAGTTATAATACTGGAATTAAACTTCCATTTGGGGTTTGAATGTGTAAATTTCATCAAAATAAACTATTGAAATAATCAAAACAAGTGGTAATATATCCTTGATTATCTTGAAATGTTCATCCAACCATATAGTCTTATGTGTGTGCTATGCAAACTGATAAATAATCTTCTCCCTAAATTTGACTAAAATTTTGAAAATATGTATCTTTATTGTAACAAGCTCAAACCTTTTAGATTATTTACCATATTTTACTTGATAATTCACTAATTTATATTTGCTTAAACTAACTAATTCCTATCCAATTATACTTGTAATCTCCTTATGGATACATTTTTTTAATTTTAGCAATACACCACAAATGTTGTAATTTCCATTTAAACATGATTTATTGTAAAATAATTGTCCATCCAGTCTTTTATAGAATATAGTTGGAATAAATTCATTGGCTAATTTTGATGGAAATTCAATGCCACACTCTTGAAAAATGTTGTTAGTATATAAATCACAATGAATATGGTGAAAAATATCATAGTGCATTGAAAATTCAACCTGTTGCCTACAAAAATTAGTGGTGCATGTCTAATTTATTTTTACATAGAAAGGTTTGGCCATCTCAAAACTATCTTTGACAAATAAAAATTTGTGGATGTTTTTAGAAAAAAATTGAGTATAATTTTGTTTTATTCATCTCAAATAAATGTTTTGGATGTGGTTCACGGTTATGAGAATGATATCTTCTTTTCATAACATCTTTTACATTAGGCAAAAATCTTATATTATCTTTCCAAAATTGAGCAAGTAACTCTTTAAGGGTATAGGCTATAGCTTTATCCTTTCATGGAATTCTACTAGAGAATGCTCAAAGCTCATTGGTATTAGATTCATTAAGTCTTTCACATCTTTCAATTGATTTCATTAATGTTTAATTATCTATATTATGTGTTTAGATTTTTTTGAATCCATTCATTTTTGTCATATTTTGTCACTTACTGCAAAATTTTGAAGAATATGTTGGAAAACAATACAATTTTGGGTGCATGGTTTTGGCCCTACAGTATGATATGTAGCATGTAGATTAAAAAACAATTATTGTTTTCATCATCCATGTTAGATGTTCTTAGTCCTAATGTGTACATTATTGGAATAATATTAATCAATTTTATCAATGAAATAAATAATTGACATCTTTGACTATCATAATCAAAATTATGAAAGAAAGTTCCCAAATTTGTTGAGTCAATTTTCTTTAATGATGATCAAGCATTTTTCATGCATTGGTTTTAAAATATTTTCATCTAACTCAATTAAGTACTTGTCTTTTCCATGCACAACTCTTAGAGGTGTTATTAATGGTGGAATTTGTTGAGAGGGTATTTCAAAATTGTTATTACTTTAATTATTTAGAGGTGGGATGGAATTTTATTCATTGTTTATTTTTTCATTATATATTTTGATGAAATTTTATTGATGGTTAATTTCATCATTATTTTTTTCCATCAAATTTTCTTCATTCATGGGGGCTAAAGTGTCATACATAGACTCGTCAACAATAAAATCAAAAACTTAGAACTTAAAATGTAAAATTTCAACATTATCTAATTCATTATTGTCAATTTCATTATTATTCATTTTATTATGATAAATTTCATCATTATTCAATTCATTATGGTCAATTTCATCATTATTTAATTCATTATTATTGATTGGCTCATTATCTATGACATTTGGTTCATCATGATTAGGGTTTGTACCTTGTCTACCACAAAGTTTTCATTTTTGATAAGTGCATATCGAGAATAATGTGATAATGTGATTCTTAATACTTATTTGGGTTTATATATTGACATTGAGGACTAAGTGTTATCTATATTAGGACTAATGTGATCACATTATTAAATAATTTGATCGCAATATACTTAATATAGATTACAGATTATGGATTAGGGATTAAGGCATTAGTGCATAGTGTTTACAGATTAGGGAATAGGGATTAGGGATTACAATTTATATTTTAGGGTTTACAGATTAGGGATTACAGAATGTAGGGTTTAACTTTAAGGGTGTATATAAGGTATAATTGTTTTATGTAATGTGTGAACCTAATTTTTACTATAAAGGATGTTAAATGGGATTAAATGAATTGGTAAATAAGGAAAGTTTTTGTTTTAAAATTTAGGGTATAATGTTTAGGGCTTAGGTTTAGGATACATAGGGTTAATCACAAATATAATTATTAGTCTAAATGATGTTACTTTGGGATAAAATGATTGGTTCAAGATTTAAAGAGTTTATATTTATGGTTTATAGTTTAGGGATTAGGAAGTTTAATTATTAGGGCTTGGGGTATAGGTTTTAGGGTATATAAGGTACAATCATGGTGGTGATTAGGGAAAATTGGAGCTGATTAAACCCTAAATCACATTTTATAGTCATCTAATTATGTTGAAGTAACTCGAAATAGCCCAAATTTACTTCAAATACATAACAAGATTGGTACTCCAATGGCTATGTTTTGACCATAGGTTTAAAAATTCATTTTATGACATCTTATGATAAAATAACTTATATTGTAAGGCATGTATGTTTGTTGCATGTGGTGGGAATTAGGCTATAGGGATTATAATTTGTGTTTTAGGGATTAGGGATTAGGGTATAGGGTTTAGGTTTAAGGACCTATATATAATTTCTAATCACTCTATGCCATGTGAACCTAATTCTCACTAAAAAGGATGTTAATTGGGATTAAATCAATTAGTAAATAGGGAAAGATTATGGTTTACAATTTAGGGTATAGTTTTTAGGGTTTAGGGCTTATGTTTTAATGTATATATGGTTTAGGGTACATAGGGTCAATCACAATTATGATTATTTAGAATCACTTGAACCCATTTATTACAATAGAAGTTGTTTTGGGGTCGTCATTATACCACATGTCATTATGCAGAAATCAGTCATGTGGTTTAGGCCAAATTTATCCCTATAAACTTAATTATTATTATAAATCATGTTAATTTGGGTTAAAATGATTGCTTCAAGGTCTAAAGAGTTTATATTTATAGTTCAAAGTTTAAGGTTTAGGAACTTTAAGGATTAGGGCTTAGGGTATAGATTTTAGGGTATATAAGGTATAATCATGAAGTTAATAGGGTAGAATTGAGCTCCTTGAACCTATATATGAGAGTAAAGAATTTGATTTTTATCTCAATTAGCCCCCACATCATCATATATTGAGCTAATTAAGTCAATTATGGTTTAATGAGTGATGCAATTTTTACCATGTTCATCTTGTGAACCTAATTCTTAGTATATAAGGATGTTTGTTGGGGAAAAAATTATTAGTTTAGGGTCTACAATTTAAATAGTTTTGGGGTTTATGGATTATGGCTTAGGGTTTAAGGTAAATGGTAGAGGGTTTAGGGTTTAAGTTAAATCATATAGGGTTTAGGGTTTAACATTTTAGATATAGGGTCCAATCACTAAGGTAATTGAAGAACATTTGAGCCACTTGTTAACCTATTTATGCCAATTACCTTCATGTTTGCATTTTTATAAATGTAGGGTCAGTTATGCCATGTACATGTTGCATATATGTTATACAATTTATTTAGCCATAAATTTGGTTTAGGGGCTTAATTTTACCTAGATCTCACTCCTAATTGCACAAATTAACTAATTAGATCAATTCATGACAGAATCAACCTTTTAATTTTGGCCAAAATCATATATTGCTCTTGAAGGGGTTCAAATTCACCTCAAATGCCTCCTTGATTAAAATAATCAACACTTTGGTTAATTATATATGACATGAAATTAGGGTTAATTTCACGTCATATACAATTTAAAATAGGTTCATGTGGCTCATTTTTACCATAATTACCTCAATAATTTAACTAATCAATATTTACATTCATTAGTTGATGATTTCAAGTGTACTGAGCTCAAAACCATATTTTATACATGTCAAACTTGTATATAAGTAAATAATGTTTCTTTTCTTCAATTGAGATAATGAAATTGGAGTTGATCAACCCTAAAATCACATTTTATAGTCATTTAATTAGGTTTAATCAGCTCAAAATAGCCCCAATTTACTTTAGATACATAGATAGATTGGTATTCCAAAGACTAGGTTTTGGCCATAGGATTAAAAAGTGCATTTTGTGACATCTCATGATAAAATCAGTTATATAATAATGCATGTATGTTTTTGGCATGTAATGAGTATTAGGGCATAAATATTACAATTTATGTTTTAGGGATTAAGGATTAGGGCATAAGGTTTAGGTTTAAGGACCTTTATATAATGTTTAATCTCTCTATGCCATATTCAAACCTAATTCTTACTACAAAAGATGTTAATTGGGACTTAATAAATTAGTAAATAGGGAAATTTTATGGTTTATAATTTAGGTATAGATTTTAGTGTTTGTGGTTTAAGGCTTAGGATTTAATGTATATATGGTTTAGGGTACATAGGGTCAATCACAAAGATAATTGAGGATAATTTAAATAAATTGGACCCATTTGCGACTATAGAATGTGTTTTTGGGTTGTCATTATAACCAATGTCATCATTTATATTGAGTGAATTAGTTAAATAGGGTAATTATTCATGTGATTTAGGCCAAACTGAGCCCTGTGAACTTAATTCTTAATCTAAATTATGTTAATTTGGGATAAAATCACTGGTTCAAGGTTTAAAGATTTTATATTTATGGTTTAGAGTTTAAGGATTTGGAAATTTAGGGATTATAGTTTATGGTATAGGTTTTATGATATATAAGGTACAATCGTGATGGTGATTGGGGAAAATTTGAGCTCATTAAACCTAGATCTATGAGTAAAGAATGTGATTTTGGGATCAATTAGCCCCCACATCATCATAGATTGATCCTATAAAGTTAATTATGGTAATGAGTGATGTGATTTTGACCAAGTTCACCCTTATGAACATAATTCTTACTATATATAAAATATGTTAATTAGGGCTAAATTTATTAGTTTAGGGTCTACAATTTAAACGGCTTGGGGGTTAGGCCTTATGGATTAGAGTTTAAGGTAAATGGTATTGGTTTTAGGGTTTAAGTTAAATGTTATAGGATTTAGGGTTTAAGATATCATATATAGGTTCCTATCACTGAGTTAATTGAAGAAATTTGAGTTGCTTATTCACCTATTCATGATAATTACCTGAACATGTTTGCATGTCTATTAAAAGAAGGATCAATTAAGCCATACATGTTATATAATTTATTGAGCCATAAATTTGGTTTAGGTGATCAATTTTTCCCAAATCATGCCCCTAATTACACAATTTGACTAATTGGATCAATTCATGATAGAATCAAACTTTTAATTTTCCCTTAAATCATATCTTGCTCATTAAGGGGTTCAAATTGGCCTCAAATGCCTCCTAGATTAAATGAATTAAATATTTGGTTAATTATATATGACATGATATTAGGGTTAATTTCAATCCAAATCACATTGAACATATAATTTAAAATATTTTCTTGTGGCTTATTTTGACCCTAATTACCTCCATAGTTAAACTAATTAGCATTCACATTCATTAGCTGATGACTTCAAGTTTATTGAGCTCAAAACCACATTATATACATTTATAAATTTCATATAAATAAAGTATGTTTCTTTTATTCAATTGAGATAATGAATTTGGAGATGATCAACCCCCAAATCACATTTTATAATCATGCAATTAGGTTGAAGGAGCTTGAAATAACCCCAATTTCCTTCAAATGTATAGCTAGATTTGTACTCCAAAGCCTAAGTTTTGACCATAGGTTTAAAATACATTTTATGACATCTTGTGATAAAATAAGCTATATCATAAGTCATGTATGTTTTTGACATCCCTAAACTTGACAAAAGACAACTTCTTATATGCAAAATAGGGTAGTAATGCATTGATATAACTTGAAAATATATCCTTATAGAAATTCACTTACTGACTCAAACAATCTTATCAGAGAATCAAAAAATATTACAAATTTTATTAAATTTAATTATAAGTTTCAAACATCACCAATTATCCATAAAAACTAACACATTCTTGTTTAACCAAATTCAGCGAATTTTAGGAATGTATACACTCTTAACCCATAAGACAATGACCCTTGATTTATTTTTTTAATTCCAAAACACCATTTGAATCTTACAAAGACTATAAATTCCTTTTTAAATACCAAATTTCAAATAACTAATCATTAAACATTTATAATATCACTAAACTCCCTTTCATACCTAATACTCAAGGTTCATTAGTACTCAGTCAAAGGATCCTTTTGATTTAATTACTTTTTAGATAATATAATTTATTTAATAATGTAAAAAATGAAATATAAATTAAATCTA
Source organism: Torreya grandis (assembly GCA_037957365.1). Classification (NCBI taxonomy): domain Eukaryota; kingdom Viridiplantae; phylum Streptophyta; class Pinopsida; order Cupressales; family Taxaceae; genus Torreya; species Torreya grandis. Next base: position 407,779 of record JARHVA010006997.1, read on the forward strand.
CCAAATTATGAGTGATTTAGATCAATAGATCATCGAAAACCAACTTTTGACTTCTTGACCCTGTCTAGGATGAAATAGGACTATCTACATTTTAAAGAAGATTAGACTCATGTAAAATGATCATTAAATTGATTCATAGGTTAATACATATAAAATTATCATTCAATGATATACAATCTTGACAAGAACATTGGTCCCAAATAATAATCATAATCAACTAAACTTTTTTCTTAAGACTACTAGGCATAATGGCTCCTTTAGTATGTCAAAATAAAAAATTGGTTTTTTAGTGTTGTGAAAATATAATGTAATAACATTATTAACATGATCAAATTATTAAGTAATATGATCATGTTACTAACATATTTAATAATACAATCCAATTAATATTGCAATCATGTTATTAATGCAATCATGTTAATACCATGATCATGTTATTAATGCGATCATGAAATTTGAATTTTAATTGGAATCCCATTCCTTCTGGCTCAATAATGGCTTGATTCATGATCCTAAGTCTTAGACCTATCAATCTATAGCCAAGTTTGAGACTTATGATTAAAAAAATAACAAAATTCAACTTTAAAAAAATAACAAAATTCAACTTTGATCACCAAATACACTACGAATTTGAGAGTGAAAATTTAAATACTTAATACCATCATTATGATCACATCTTCCTCTTTATAAAATTATTATTTTCATAAAACTTAGACTAATTTAAGTTCTAAAACTATGTGTATTTCTAGCCATACCTTTTTTACGCAACTACATACCACAAAAATGCATGCCTATACATGTTCTTGTAATTTGTCTTTCTTTGATCCAAGTGACAAAAAAATTATATAGTCAAAAACTACTCATAATTATACACACATTAAAAAAAAAAAAAAAAAACAAAAAAAACAAAAAAAAATCAATTTATTTAGGTAGTTAGGCGAATCACACAAATATCTATACATTTTTTTAATCAATTTTCAGGATGTATTTACTTTTAAAATTCATAAATAAAAGTATTCATTAAAAAAAACATATAATAATATAGGTACAAAACTTGAAGATATTATCTAAATTATATCTAAAGGGTTTCAATTAATATTAAACACTGCTAAAAAAATAGTGCACCAAACGACCATCTATCTACTCTATTTTGGAAAACAAAAGGAGTTCCTCTTCAAATTTTATATTTTTGACCTAGTTATACTTGACCATTTTTAAAATCAATTAGTTTTTTTGATGCTAGACTCTAAATTATACATTTTATGTTGTTACACCATATTAAAATTTGGAGTGTAGATATCTCAAATTATCTATAGAAGTTCAGATTTTTTATATTTTAAGAAAATCATGTCCATAGGTAGGTAACTTTTCATCCCCCAACTTTATGTACTGACCCTTAAGTATATTTCTCTTTTTCCATCATATTGTCTTGTAACCATTACCCTTCTTATTTATAATATTTTCTCTAAATTTATCTTTATGAAAAGTTATGCCCCTATTAACAAGCTTGCATTCCTTGTTGGAGTTGCCATATGACTTTATATTACCAAGTTTTGTTTTATTTGGCACATTATACCAATTTCAAATCATTGTGTTACTTATGAATTTATTTTTTGAAAGGTTTTAATCAATATTCTCTCTTGTATCTTCTGCCCATGCCTTTCTCTCCCTCTCCCTTGCCTTGAAAAGTGACCTATTGTTATTTCCCTTTCTTTCTTAGTTTGACTCCTTATGTCAAGCTAATATCCCTAGCTACTTTTTCCTTATACTCTGTTCCCTTTTTATTTAGTTTAAAAATTCCTTACTAACTATTTATTTTAATTCATCTAATTCCTTTTCTTCTATTATTAACCTCATATTTCCTTTCTTAACTTCTATTCCACTTTAAGTTCCCAATTTGGCAAGCCAATCCAATGCTTGGTTACCTTCCCATAATGTATGATTGATTTTCATTTCCATAATTTTTCCTTTTAAAAACCTTGCCTCCTACATCAACCTTTAATTCACCAATTCAAATTGACACTCTTGTTAGTCAATGTGTTAATGATGATTAATGACTTACCTTTTATTACAATATTTTTATTTTTTCTTCTAATGTCATTTTCATTCTCAACATTAATCCTTCCATTTCATCGACATTATTTGTATTAGTTCATGTAGATATTTCCTTAAAGACTCTTACCTTTCCCATGTGATTTATTTTGACTTCCCCTACCCTGGATTGTACTTAGTTGTGTTTTAGTGTACCATAAAAGTTAACTTTTTACTAGGCCTTCTCCGAGCATATCCATTTTACTTTTGTCCTTAAATACTTTCTTTTCTATATATCACATGGTTTGATGGATACATAAAATTTTATAGCCTCTCCCAAATTATTAATTATTTTAACTTTCTTGATGTTTATTTCTTTATTTTTTATTTATTTTATTACTGAGATAACTTGCTAGATGTTGCCTTCCAATTTTTTCCAAATCTATTTACTCAACTTAATTCCTGACTCTGCTTCAAAAATTATTTTATTCCTTTCCAACCATATTTTTCAAGTGATAAAATTTGGACCCTCTTTACAAATGTTATCCAAAATATTTAATTTATTAGTCCATTACCAAGCCTTCAACTGACTCTATATTTTTTCTCATATACTCTAGCTTAATTTGAACTTATCCAAGGTCTTCCACAAACTAGAATCAAAACTTCAATGTAATAGGAGATGGTCCCTATTCTCTTTGCTATTTAGACACATAATTCATCTTTTCAGACCTTAAATCTCTCACCTCTTAAAATTTCCCCCTATCATAATCTTCTCTTGCATTGCCAACCATAGGAAAGATTTCATTTTAGGCCATGTTTTCAACTTCCAAATGCTAATGCAAATCAGAGTCATTGATTTCCTTTACCCATCCCTTTCCTAATCTTAATATCCTACCTTAACAAAGTATTCCCCTATTCCCCTCATTATATTTAATTTTATTATATTTACAGCTCCATGAAATCCTAAAACCCCTCAATATTTCATTTATATACTTTTGTTCCTCATTTTGGGTTCCATCCCTATTTTGAAAGCATTTCCATTTCACCCTTTTAAGCCCTAAAACCATCTCATCTTCCCAATAATTTTTCACCTTACTCCCCCATTGTCTAACACTTTGCTCTTTGATCTTTGTGAATCTAGGATCCATTTTTATGGGTATTTTTATCACCCAAAAATCATCATAAAACATAGTGTCTTCACCATTACTGACTTGATAGAATAAGCCTTTCAAGATAATTTCTCTATCCTCCTTTGTGTTATTCCATATGGAAGAGATGTTTAGAGGGTTCTGAACTACAAATGTTATTTTTGGATTTTCCTCGTCTAAATAGTTTTTATGGAAAATATCACTTCATTTTTCATTCCACCTCTTTTCTTATATCTAGATTAGTTTTTATAATAGTTCCATGTTTACTTTCTAGATGTTTCTCATTCATATTACACTCTTAGTTATTGTCTTTCATAATTTATCCTAGGACATAAGAGGTATCCTATATTTTCTTCATATTCTTTGACACAAAAAAATTATGAATATCCTATTTATTTCCATCAGTATTTCCTTGGCTACCTTTAGCAAAGAAAACTAGTAATTGGTTATGCTAACTATCTACCAAATATTATTACTCCATTTTCCTTTAATTAATAGAAATCCCAAATAACTATCTAGGAATATGGTCATTTAAAATCCTAAGATCCTTACTAAGAGAGTTTGTAGATTTTGGGAAACAATTATGAAAAAAAAATTGACTTACTTTTATTTATTGATTGACATGAAGATTTTTTGTAACTTCCCATTAGGTATATTATAGCTCTTATATCTTGAAGTCTAGGCAACATGAATAACATTGTGTTAGTTACAAAATACAAATGAGTGTGTACGCTTTTGCCTACTACTATCTGTATCCCTTTTATTTTACCTTTCTCTCTAAGTTATCTTATCTTCCTTCTAAGTGCTTCTACCATGATAATAAATAAATATGAATATAATGGATATCCCTACCTAAGGCCACTAGTTGATAATAAAAATCCTTATATGAATCCATTTATCATTACTAAGAACATGATTGTTGTGTGACAACTTTGAATCCATCTTCTCTAATCTTCCGTAAATCTAAAATTTTAAAGAACTTTATCCAAAAAAAACTAGTCAACTCTATCATATGCCTTTTCTATAGCTAATTTTATTATCATTCCCTACCTTTTGGTTATGTGAAGTGAATTAATTATTTCATGTACTATAAATATTTCATTGAAGATTTATTTCCCTTGTATTCAACCCATGTTCTCTTCTGATATATGATTTGGGAGGATTCCTTGAAGCCTATTAGTTATCACCTTCGAGATAATCTTGTAAATGGTGTTACACAGGGATATTAGTTTGGATTATTTTGGGGTTATACTCTCTAATTTTTTGGTTATAAGTACCAAAAAGGAGAATTGAGAGATTTCAACATCTTTTGTGAGTTCTTTGATTCTTGAACCACTTCCCTTAGCTCCTCTCCTATGAGATCTAATAAGTGCTAAAAGAACAAAGAAAAAAAACCATCTAGTTTAGGTGAATGATCCCCTATCATTTTAAATACTTCCTTCCTCACCTCTTCCTATTAAATGTCCTCCATTAAGCTCCTATTATCTATTTGGGTGACTTTCTGATAGATCTCTCATAAATTCCTCTTGATATTCCTCATTTTCTCTTGTTTCCATAGAATTTCCTCCTAAAACTTTACCAAATATTCCTTAATCTCTTCTACATCCTCAATGATGTTTCCTTCTTGAGTCTCCACATTTCTAATATAATTATTTTATCATCTACTTTTATATGATAGTTGAAATAAATTTGTATTTCTATCTCACTCTTTGATCCATCTATGTCTTGACTTTTGCTTTCATTAAATTTCCTCTTTTTATAAATCTCCTCTAAATCTATGGACACCTCCTCCTCCTTTTCTAATAAATTTTGTTCTACATGTCCCCTCATTTTAAAACTATGAATCTCAATATTTTATCTTAAAATTTCTTCCTTATCCTATAAGATATTCATAAAGGTGGTTTGATTCCATCTCATTATCACTTCCTTCAGATCCTTGAGCTACTATGAAATAACAAACATTTTTGTCCCATTCCTTTGGATTGAGGTCATCTATTGTTGTGTGATGAAATTGTCCAATTTTGGGTGATCCATCCACATTTTTAAAAATCTGAATAGGGCTCTACTTGGTCTCTCCTCCAAATTTATCTATAAGGCTATTGGCTAGTGATCTGAGGTAGCTACTTTTATTACCTCAGTTTCCAAGACATGCCTTTGGTGCAGCCAATTTATTTTGGCTAAAAAAGGGTCTAATATTTCTAGAATCAAGTCATTTCCCCTTCAGATGCTAATCCATGTAAACCATCCCTCCTTTTTTTTTATATCCCATAACTCTAATTTATAAAAAAATATTTGAAACTTGCCATACCCTTTATCTCTCATACTCCCACTCTTTTTTCCATCAAATCCAGTCGGTAGTTAAAGTCTCCTATCAATCATAGATCCTCTTATCTAAATTTGATTAACTCGTTAAGCTATGTACAAGCCTATTTTCTCTCCCCCTTACATTGATATCTTTGGATGTTTATTAAACATCACTTTAAGCCTATCCTACACTATTCCACCTCACAAACCATATATTTATTTATTTATTTGTAAAACCATTAGTTTGGTTGAGTTAGACTTCCATATAATTACCATTCCTCTTGCTGATCCTTCAGCATTTCTCCCTACTAGTTCCTTACTAAACTTATCTAATAAAATCCTTTTAGCTCTCTCTAACCTATCTAGTTTTTTTTCTTGCAGCATCACTATGTCAGGGTTGTATCGGATGATTATTTGTCTCAATGATATCCTTTTAGAGGGGGAATTGATTCCCTTTATATTTCATGATATGATCTACATCATAGAAAGTCACTCTACTTGGTGCTCACCAAGAGATTATCAACTATTTTTTGTGTTCCTACCCCAATGGCCTCTAATGTCTCTTCTTGTATCTTTTATTTCTTATTGATTCTTCCTACTCTTCTCTTATGAAAATTTACTTTTGGTTTATCATTTAGGGTTTGTTTTATTCTTTCTACTTATTCTTTACTTATGCTCCTCATTTCTATCTTCTACTCCTCCTACATGCTTATCCAATTTTTTTGTACTATTTCCCTTCCACTTATCCTTTTCTTTTTTTATTGTATTCCTTTTTTCTCACTTTTATTTTGATTATACTCCTTTCCTATGTGCCCTTATTTTAGTATATTTTTAATGTCCTCTATGAGTTCATATTTTGTCACTATGTCCTCCCCCTACTATCTTATCTGGTTATCCTCTTCCTACATTTCTAGTATTTTTTCCAATCCTAGCATTGGTTATCCTTCCTCTCCCTTTTAAATTTAGTTCCCTTTGGCACATATTTTATAATTATTTTATTCATATTTTTCATAGTATGATTTTTCTTTTGTTTCACAAAACCCTCTGATTCCTTTTTCATGGCTTCTATCTCTCTTTCTAGTGCTCTACTCTTTTTAATTATAGGACATTCCCTCATTATATATTTATACTCTTGACATCCTCTACATCTAAAATATATGATTTCATAATATAGGTCTTGATTCCATTCCATCTTTCTTACCTTCATCATAACATTCTTGGGCAAGGGTCTAGTTAGATCTAATTCCATGCAAATCCTATCATAGCTAAATAAACCCTTCCCTTGGTGAGGCTTCAAAACATCTACAGGACTATCTAGTGTATAATCAATCATTTTGAAAACATAAATTGACCATAATTCCTATGGAAAACCATATAGCTTGATCCATACTGGTACCATTATTAGTATTTCTTCCATCGATTTGAAAGTTGTGTGTCAGTGTTTCAAAAATAAACTTGCGTTCCTAAAGGAATATGGTCCTCCTTCAAATAACATATCATGATCAAATTCATTTTCAAAGACTCTAATGAATTATCCCTTGGCATAGTTTCTTATTTAATATTCTCCATTTGTTCTCCAATTCCTCCTAGTCCATACATAAAGATATTATAGCATTAATTATATGCTCATAAAGTTATAGATCAATCTCCTCCCATATAACCCAACTATGTTTTTTTTTTGTTGGATCTAACATGGTAATCAGATTCTCCTCTACTCCTTGAATGCATGTCCTCATAGGTCCTTCCTCCTAAGCTTCCATATTCGTTTGACCTTTCACCCTCATCAAGGCATTGATCTTTGTCTCTATAATTGATGATTTTGATCATGTCACTATTTATCTAAACAATGGTCTCTAGTGGGGAAATATTCTCCCTAGACTGAACTTTATTTGTGATGCCACCCAAATATCCATACTTCCCTAGTTCAAACATATGTGAATAACACAATTATGTGCTCCTTGAAAACATCAAACCCTATCTCTTCTCATTCTCTTATTTTTTCATTTATAGTTTTTTCCCCTTCAAAGTTCATATTAATGAGACTCTCTTTATAAAAAAAATTATGGCTATTAAGGTAGGCATGTAAATATATTGATAGATCATTTGTTAAATAAAATTTAAAATATGTGTGACCATAAAATTATAAATTTTTTCCTTATTTTAATCATTTATTATCATTTTTATTAATATTTTATTTTAAATTATTATTATTATTATTAGTGATACATTTGTGTAAAGATTTTTAATAAAAAAAGTACACTTTATATGTTTGGATGTGATTTTTACCACCTTATGAAGATGATGCTCTTACATAAAATTAAGAGTAAATTAAATAACAAAAAAAATTCATAATTAGTATCCTTCTCAATTTAAAGAAATATATTTTAAGTACAATTATAATTTTTTAAGGAAAATACACATTCTAAACATTAGCAGTATTGATAAATAAGTGGTAGACCTTGCGAACATGCTAATATAAATTCCTTACTTTGAGTTATATATAAATACTATATAATAATATGGTGTCATAATTAAAATATCAATATTGAGTTAAAAAGTATGGTTTAAATCATGTTGAAAATGTAATCGACACTAATAACCATAAAATGATGGTAATTAAGTGACAAAACACTCTCACATACTTATGGTTGGTTTTGAGTTTGAACTATAAGTGGTCCATGCAAAATAAAAATATATTCATATTCACAACAAAATATTCCTTAGTGTATCCATGAGAGGGTAAGGAAATATTATCATCAAACATGACGTAAACAAGGATAAAATAAAACTAACACAACAAATACTAAGGATTATTTTTAATGGTATTATGACCATATTTACAATTTTTCATCATAACATACAATCAATTTTTTTGCTATATTTTATTAGATTTAAGATGAAATATTAAACAATCTATAAAAAATTTAAATGATTATAATAGGTATATTAATTATCTTTAATATTTATTTATTTTATTATAAAGCATACTAATATTTAAATTTCAACATTGAATAAATATTAGTCATTAATGTATTTTTTCTAAAAATGAAAGTACAATGTAAAATTCAGTCCATGATGTCCAATACCTACCAATTCAAATGCAAGTCAAAGAAAAGAAGATATATGTAAATTTCATAATAAATTGATTTACTTTAACATTTATACATAAATAGTGATGGGAAAATGAAAATACTACCTAAGTTTATGTATTTCTTGGATGTGTTAAAATGTGATATAATATTTTGTAATGCCAATGGTCACTTTTTTTTTATTTTCTTTATAGATTTTACTAACTAATTCTTCTAAGTAGTTCTTAAATTTATCCATAATTTGTTTTAACTTTGTGACTGTGTATTTAATATGAGGGAGCCATGTAATTTACTTTGATTATAGGAAAGAAAGTGAAAAGTCACAAAGGATCATGACTTAAGGGAAGATACAATATACATGAAGCTTCTTCATGACCATGCCAGATGTGAAAGTGGAAATATGTGAACACTAGAAGAAGATAGTGAAAATTTAATGAATCATAGATCTTTGGAGTGCATAAAGTAATGTAAAGAGATAAGAAGACTCCATTGTCTATGATACAATGAATCAAAAATAGGTTGTCACATGGTGAAATATGATAGGATCTATGGGAAAAAATAAAGACGTGTGATAAGTCTACCAAGGCGTATATATGACATATCATTGCATGTGGTAGAAGGGTATTTTGAAGTGAGTTTTTTTAATAATGCATGGTAAATTGTGTTATAATAGGGTGAAAATATTATCTATGAATACTATGAATTCATGAATTATGTGACTCTAGGGTTAAAAAAACCAAATATAATATACTAATTCCACATTATAAATAGGTGTATGAAGTACTAAAATGTAATTAAATATGCACAAATACAAAAATTAAAGTGAAAATTATAATCTTAAAACATCCATAAAAAATATTGACAATCATGAGGTGTACACACAATAGAGTTAAGAAAAGGAGTAAGACTAACCAATATATGTATATTAATATTCACAGAGTTAGAAAAGTAATTCACACTTTCTTGTACATTGTGACTCACATTTATGGTTCCTCCATTATCATTATAAGAATAATATTTGTAGTAATCTATGGAAGTGAATTAATATAGCACCATATACTTATTCATAAATCATGTCCAATCTTATATACATTACTGCTTAATAAAAGAATAAGGATAATAAAGTTAACTTCCATGGTAAAAGTGCATG
>JARHVA010006997.1:427500-522500 GCA_037957365.1 Torreya grandis
ACCACTAGTGGATGAATCATCTAAATCCATCTTAGAATGTATATAAAGTCTACAAGAACATATGGACTTAGGGCATGGCTACAATTATAATTGTCTATTGATTTTTTTCTTAAAACAACCCATATAAAAATTGATCAACAAATAAGTATTGAAATTAAAAATTATTTATCATTAGTAATAGATATAATTACATATAATTTTCTCCAACTTAGAAAAAAAATATTGCAAGAATTTAATTCATTATGAATCATCCATTATAAATCCATAACATTAAACACTCAAATTTTTAGCTTCACACATACAACAATTTACATAAAAGTATGAATTTTTCTTTACAATATTCAATGTTATCTATGAACTACATACAACATTCAAAGTATTAGTTTTCATCATACTACAATTTATACCTTTCAATAAAATTATGTGTAAAAGGGAAGGAAAAACTAATTAAATTTTAGTTTTATATGAACTTCAAGAAGACATATATTAGAAACCCCTTAGATAAATTTAGGTTTAGGTTCTTGTAAAACCCCTTCATATTTGGGAGTTTTTCTAGGTTTACTTTTTGTCTTCACAATCTCAAGGGGATGATTCATCTATAGGTTTGGAGATGTATATTTATTTATATTTTTGTTTTCCAAATTGGAATTCCTTCTTTGCTCTTTTTAATAGGCTATATACTTAGTCTATTTGGATCCCCTATGCAACCTCTGATCCCTAACATGTGTTTATATGATGTGCATTTATTTTGGTTTGTTGAATACACCATTGTGCATTCATTCTATCTTCAACTTTATTGGTCACATGGACTTAGGACACTGGTTGAAAGTGAGGCTTATCACGGCATAGATTATTTTTCATTTACCTTTGGTAAGTAGTTACTAAACAATATGACACCCTTATAGGGGAGTTTCAAGTACACAAATTTGAATACCTCATTTTTAGTATTTTTTAGACATTCATTATGTCAATCACAAGTTGATTACAAAACTTACTATTGTTGAAGGTGATTAATTTGTTAGATGACACCCCCCCTGCCCCCCCCCATATATATAATCTTTGATTAATGATCATTTTACTCAATTTTTTTTCCTAACATGGAGGGAATGCTACCTTTCCTTGTACATTGTTTAGATGAAAATGTAAAATGTACATTACTAGATTTATCTTTAGGCTTGTAGGATTATTGACCATGAATGTTAAGATAGGAACTTTAATTAGTTTATTCATTCCTTGTAATAATAACAACAAATCCCTCTATACTCTAAATTCTAATTGGGAATTCATTGGATAACACATTAAATTATAGAAACTTAATATTTTTTACAAACAATGAATCAAATAATAGACTAATAACAATATAATTCAATGTAAATGAAGATTTATTGAAGTTATAGGTAGTATACACGAAAGCTAACTATCTATAAGAAGGGATGTAACTCTATAACATGTGTAAATCTTTGAGGAGATTTAAACTACAATATTATGTTTTTTTTGGATTTAGATGTTATTTCTTTTATATCACTTCCAAACCAAGAGATTATATATTGACTTTAGAATGTTAAAATTCAACAAACTAAAGTAAGATATGGTAGGACACCTATTCACGTCCACAAAATGAACCATTCCATCATATCACACTTTTGTTTGAGATTTCCAAATTCCAATATAAAATGATTATTTTCAAGTGAAAAAACAAATACATAATAATTTAGACTTTCCCTACTATAACATAACCTTAATATTTGGAACCCATGTAAGTAGTGAAGGGACACCTATGTACATCCACCTAGTAACTAATTTAATATTATATCAATTTTTTTAAATGAAAAAATGTAAATTGAATATGTGTTTTAGTCACTTGATGGAGTTTTTTAACTCCAAACTACATGGATGAATATTATTTTTCTCTTTGTGTAATTTTTAGGTTATAGGAAATATTTGCTCAGTGATTGTGGTGAATGTGATTCATTATTTTTATTAGTTTATGTAATGAGAAATACAATTGTATTACATATATGAATAAACCTTATTAATCATGCATGAATAAAAAATGCATGATGTATGGCTTTTGGTCATTATTACTAGTGGACAAGGAAGACATTATAGCAATAGAAACAAATGAACCACACCTTAGGAATTCAAACAACTAACCACATAATGTTATAAAAATGTGTCATAAACAGAAATTTCACAATAAATAATACCATGGAAAGGTATTTGATCAGAATAAACAAGTATGTTACAATAAGTAAACACACATTCAAATGGTTTATTAAAAGGAATATTTTCATATCATAATCCAACATAAAATGAAGAAATCCATGACAAGGATCAATTTTCACAAAATGCTCAATGGCATTAGAATAAAAAAACTCAAGGAAAAAATGGAACAAGGAGTTTGAATTGAAAATGATGGTAGATGTTTTATTTCTCTTATAGTTTTTGAAAAATGTTTTCAATGTGGATGAGTATAAGATATGATAATGTGAAATTTGAAAACTAGATCCCACTATTCCTTGTTTAAAAATTGGATGATAATTAAAGAAAAACACCCAACCTAACAATCTTAGGACCAAATAAGCTGAAGAAGTAAGGACTATCAAACATAAAGATGTACTTCTATTTGGATTGAATAATCTATCTTCCTTTCAAAAAAAAATTATTTTTCATTTTGAAGATGATAAGGAACAACATTGCACATAAATGTCTCCACTTCCATGCTTAAAATTGTAAGAGCTAAATATCTTAAGTATGGAAAAAAATATTTAAACCCCATTAACAACATTAAGTTCAAATCCTTGTTTGAACTCCACTTATGAATATTTTTCATATAGTTCATTAAGTTTAGCCTATTATCCTTATCGCATGTTTGCATATTGTTCATGTTCATTAATTTTAACAACAAAAATATTCCTAAGAGGTTAAACAACATAATTTAAAACTTAATTCATACTAGCAAAATTATGTCTCCACTTTCCTACTTAGAAGCACCTTTTGGAACCCTACATAAAATACCATAATTAATCAAACTATGGTTGTACAAATACATAGTTGTAATTAGTGAATTAATCATCCATGATAATCAAGGAAACATCAACTTATTGAGATATGTGTAACCATTTCTCACCTTGAATACATCCATGACCATCATAGAGCTCTATTATGGTTGTACAACTACAAAACTATAACTAGTAGATTTCTCACTACAGACAAAACCATGACTTCCATGTGAATAGTAATCTGGGCATGGTTGAGCTTTGGATTATATTGAATAGTTCATTATCATTCATTTTTATATTTATATAGGATATTTTGGATAGTAAAATGTTTTAGATATAAAAAAATATCATGTATAAATATAATAATTAATGATAACAATATATGCAAGATAACCAAAACATTAACCATGCTTAGGTTACTATTCATAGAGAAGTCATGCAAGTGTTGATAGTGAGAATTTTACTAATTATAACTATGTATTTTTAAAACCATAATAGAGATCTTTGATGGTCATGTATGCATGCAACATGATAATTAGTTACAACTTAATCATATCAACATTAATTTACTAATGTTAAAATATCAAGGGTGTATCATTATCTATTTTAACCATATCATCATACAACATCCATAACCATAAAGGGAGAAAGGTTTATCATAGAGCTTAACCATGCTTAGGAATAATAGTAGTTATTAAATTTATGGTGTGATTAGTAATTAGTAAATTGATGTTTAAACTGATGCATGTAAGATGACCATCAGATGATCATCCTTGAGATCTATGTTAAACCAATATTGCATAACAATAAAATATTATAAAATTTAAAACTAATAAGAATAGGAATCATAGTATTTACTCGGTTTTAAACCTATCTAATTCAATATGAAATTTTCATAAATCATTGTCTTATGAAATATAAATATGGATATGAACTTAACTTGATTGAATTCTCATTGAGGAATTCTATCAAACAATTCACATGTCTTCTATAGAATGACAATTCATAAGACATGGAAAACCATAGAAACAACTATGTTTGCATGCAGATTCTAAATATTTAAGATTCATAAATGTGAGTTAGTAATTTAAAAATAGAACTTTTGGCACATGTACTTGAGAATCATAGGGTGCAATATGAAATGAATGACGATTGTATCATTCCAGTTTATGAGTTTGAAGCATTCACATCAAGAACATCATGATAAACTTGAAAATAAATGAAATTCAAAGATAGGGTAAACCAAATGATATTTATAATAATATGTTTAATAGAATGGAGAGCCATTGCTTAAGTAGGCAAGGAAAATCAAATAAATAGCATAATAAGGCAATGTGGGATAAATCCTCACATAAGATAACACTATGAAAAAGATAAATTACCTAGCTATAGCCTAGCAAATATGATAAATACATATTCTAACACTGCCCTCAATTAAGGATAGGGGATAACAATATCCTAAAAAAGATATAGTGGCATATCCATATTATGAGTCTCGACAACTAGGTCTGATATGATACTGATCTAAAATATATATTTATGAATTGGAGAGAGAAACCCCATAAGAAATAAAACTCCCCCAAAACAAATATGTAAAATAAGGAAGGAAATGCATCATATAGAATCCCCTTAAGGATAATTTTCATCAATACTAAAATTGTCAATACTCCAAGATGGGATTGCAAGTTGAATAGTGCTAATGTCAAGATCCTCGACTAGAAGAATGTAAAAGCTCCATCTACATCGAATAATTTTTCTTCTTTTTTCTAAAATTAGAACACAAATGGTGTACTAGAAATTTTCCCATTCCACTATGGAAAATGAAAGAGGGGGAGTACAAAGATCTCTGAATAACCTTCAAATCTGATGTATGGCATAGGTTTGGCAAGATCATACATAAGAACTAGATGTAATTCCATGAAATTGAACTAATCATAATAAATACATGGAACATTTATTTATAGAATTTTCATGGGAAGTGGATCATAATTATTGACAAGTGTACTCTCATTGGAAGTAATAGAGTCCTCCAAAGTGATATTCTATGGTGGCTCAACATCTTGCATAGGAACAAAGGTAGGTTTTGAAAATAGATGTTCCATGTCTGGTAGAAACTCATCCACATAAGTAGTTTGACAAAAATAAGAGCGATTTCCATCAAGAATGTGTCATCACAAGAAACTATAGTAGGAGAGATTACATCATTAGAAGAGAAAACCTCACTAATAGGAGAAGAAGGATATTAGTGTCTTCTATTTCTAAGTTTTATTTATGTAGGATCTTTTTTTTTTTGGATTTACATTGGAAGAAGAAAGTTATAACTCAGCGTCCACATCTTGATGTCCTTTTGTTCTCTTCTATATAAGATCCAAGATCTAGATGGAAGTCATCCAAGAACCTATAGGAGAATCGTAGCATTTGGAGTATGGTTTTGTTGCATTGGATTTTTATTTGTAGACTTGCATAGAGTTATTTTATGTCCAAATATTGTGTATGGTAGTTCATCTCCTCTAACTATTTTAAACTTGAATGACATTATCTATGTATTATCTTTGTTCTTGAAGAAACTCACGTAATATCCTCCTTCGCCACTGGAAGTGAAATATTTATTTTCAAATTTGTGTCCTTTTTATCCAGAATTAGAAGAGTGATTGCATAGCATGGATTATTGGAGGGGATAAATATATACTCCTTTCAACTAGGTGGTGTCTTAATTTCAACTACATAAAAGCCCTTTTTCTACGTCTACAATGAAGCATTCTTGGCTATGTTGAGATATGCATTGAAAAACTAAAGGTATGCATATAGAGATATCCATTATGGAGAAGTGTTAGGGTGGAATTGGATGTTTAGTCTTTAACATCCATTTTCCTTGGCTCACCTGCTCACCATTTATCTCCATCTTCAGGCCTACTCACCGTTGATCCACACAAAAGGTATTGGATCCATTTATCATAATTGGTAATAAATCCCTACCCCTCATAACGATATTTTTGTTGAGCATAAATATATATCCACACTAATATCAATTAAGGAATTATTACATGTTGATGTAGCATAGACACTGGGCCTGCTAGCAATTATATTTTCTGCTACATGTTACCATTTTGGTAGTGTTTATTTAAAATCATTAATTGAATCTTCACAAAATCTAGATCTTATTTAAGCCTTTAAAACTAGTTCTAAAGTGTAATGATTATGCCAAATCATCCCAGCCTAAGGTCTTTTGCATGATAATTTACATAGTGAGTAGTGGATTGTGTTGGAAGAAGGCATCTCTTCTAACCTGCATTGAAGATTCCAGTTGTGTGAGAGCCAATCTTTTTCTATTATGCATTGTAACCAAGAAGTAGTGTTAAGATTAGAATAACTAGTTTTTTTTCCTTGGTTTTCTTATTTAGAGCATTGGGTCTATGTGGAAAGATTCCCTTGTGGATGCATGGAGGCTTGTCTCACTTTGGTGGTTTTGCCATTTGCTACACTAGTTGGTCATCCCACCACTCCACTTTCTCTTGGTCCACCATCACATCCTACATGGATTTAATATGTTATTAAATTAGATAATTATAATCCACATTTTATCCTCTTATAACAAATATTTTGTACATTATTCATTTTATTAGGCTGTATTTTTTGCCTCAAAAGGAAGTATAGTACGCTTGTAATCTAATAGGGGTTACTAGCTAGACTTTAAATAACTTTTGTTGTCTTGAATATGTCTATGGAAAAATTATGGTTCTAAAAACTAGTTGGAAAGCTAGGTTCTTTTCTGATTTGGTTACAAAAATCAGCTTGTAATGTAATTTTTAATGTTTTTGATCCATTTATGGGAATTCATAAAACCTATATCTTTCGAACATTAACTCATTTTTTTTTTTTAAAAAGTGTATGGTTTTCAATTACCTATCCATTGGTGTAATCCATTTTTAAGAATTCTCTACTTAAATAAAATGTTAAATTGTGGGGAGTGCTTACACATTTTTGGGGGTTTATTTATTCGTTGTCATTCTTTGAATTAGGAGTTGTTTTTTTGGGGGATAATTATTTATTCTTCATATATTTTTTCTTGTATTTTGACAATGGATCCCCTCAAAACTTCAAATTACACCACTTCAAAAATAGAAATGAAGATATAATTTTAGTTGAAAGGCCTTTAGAGAAGGTACTCAGAGATATTCCCAACTTCGCCAATGAAGAAAATATTTCCTAGATTGCATCTATGAAATATAAGGCTCTTCACTTGATTCACCTCAATGTTTCAAATACCTTGAAAATTCATATATGTATGCCACATCACTAAAGGTAGCTTGGGATGTTATTGCATCCGTCTTTGAGGAGAATATTGTGTCTTTTGGGTTTTCTAAAACCTCTCTTACTCCACCTCCTATTAAACTTCCTTATCCTCTTATTAGTGAATATTTATGTTTTGATGGTGACATGGATGATTCTTCTCCATCCCCTTATCCTCCTATCATGATAAGATTGAAAATAAATGAAATGCAAATATAAGGCAAATCAAATGATATTTATATAAAAAAAACCATGTTTATTACAATGGAGAGCCCTTGTTTAAGTAGACAAGGCAAATCAAATAACTAGCCTAACTAAGAAATATGGGATAAATCCTCACATAGGATAACACTAGAAAAAATCTCTACTTCTTCTTCAATCTAAAATAGACTTAAATTAAAAAACTTCATCTCCTTTTTAAAAAAATCTTTTCATTCTGAGCAGTAAGGATAAAAAAGGTTCTTCAAACTGAATAACAAATTATCAACAGATGGTTGGAACCCTTTGAAGCTATGATACCATGAAAGAAATGAGTAAAATGTCATTTCAAGCTAGGATTCTGAAGTATTTACAATAAGAACATCATGATAAGCTTGCAAATAAATGAAATGCAAAGACAAGGCAAATTAGATGATATTCAGAAAAGCATGTTCAATACAATAGAGAGCCCCTGTTTAAGTAGGCAAGGAAAATCAAATAAAGTGGCATGGTGAATCTATTGTGGAATATTATGATATAATTAATCATTCACCGCCTTGTTAAACATAGTGCTTTCAAGTTTTAGTCGAATACTATCAAATTCATGTTAATGATAGAGGAGGACCTTACTAATTACAAACACTAATTATTTGACTACTACCAAATTAAATAGTTTTATGTCAACATTGGTAAACATAATTACATGTGCTTAAGAATATAACCTATATCAATCAACTCAGGGATTCAAACAATTAACCTACGAAAATAATTAGTCATCTTGTTTTTATGTTCCTCTAATGCATAGGCACAAACTCAAATTTGAAATCCTAAAATGCCTCCTTGCTTAAATGCTTCCTCCTTCCTTGGCCTTGGAATATCTTGAGCATGTTCATAATTGAATGGAAATCTAGAAATATCACTAGGCTCATTGTTTGTGAAAAATATATGTGATTATGCACGTTTGTTTGTAAAATGACATGTATACTGGAAGCACAAGATTCAAATAATCAAAATGTAAAATGGCAAAGCTTATTTTTTAAAATTCAAATCATTTCATAATATGCCCGATTATTTTGTCCATGTAATATGACCATGTCAATTTCACCACATCGTTTCGTCCATGTAGAGTTACCACATCAATTTCATCAAGTCGTTTTATGCATGCTTGTTTTATCCATGTAGTGTCATTTATGCATGATCATTTATGATTGTTGGTTTGGGCATGTTGGGTGAGAGACAGGGAGTTAACAGTGAATGGTCATTAGCCACTCTAATACGCACTGAGTTTGTATGTGTTGGTTATGGTCAATAGACATAAAAAAATTACTTACTTAAATGTGATGGTGAAAGAGACACTAAGGATGCATCGTCCCACACACTTTTTTCTCTCCCATGCACTGGAGGATATGTCCAAGCTAGGTGGTTATAATATCATCGCCAATGCCAATGTGGAGTTTTACAGTACAATGATTTGGACTGATACATAAATTTAGAGTGACCCATTCTTATTCTAATCAGAGTGCTTCTTATAGTACTAGAATAATTTAGATATAATAGGTGTTAAGTTTCTCTCCTTGCATAAACTTAATTGCAAGCATAGAGTATCAAAGATCCTAAAAAGAAATGTATAAGTAAAAATAATGAAAACTAGCTCAATAAGGAGAGCCGGTACCATTTGTAAAGGATAATTTATTTTATGCGGCGTATCTCTATGGGAATGTAATTTTAAAGTGAATAAAGTATTATTAAATCTTAAATTTCCTAAAAATTCAAATTCTTGTATGTCCATACTAAAACAACAAACCAACGAAGTGATGTAGACAACTATGTTTTTGAATTTTTTGTTTGACAAATATTATAATTTTCTAAGATAATTAATCACATTGCCTATATTTAACCAAAGAAAATAATTAATTGTTTTTTTTTAATTTCTTATAACATATATATTACAAAGTTAACTTTGAAAATTAATAATTAAAAAATAAAAATAAAAAATTATTGACTATAATTTTTCGATATAAATTAACACTCACCACCGATTACAATAGATACATATATCTACATAATCAATACTAATAGTAAGCAAATTAGTGTATATAATTGATAAATTACAACAAATGTTTTTTGGAGAAATGTACATAGCTACTTAGTGGTTTTATAGAGGGGACAATTGCAACTATTTTGCAGTTGCAAGGGGTCCTATGTAAGTGTAAATCCATTTAACTGCAAGAAATAGAACATTTTCTTAAAAATTAGGAGCAATGATTACATAAGAGAAAGATTTTAAGAGATGGGTAATAGCTAAGAACAAGAAGTTGCAGCACCTAAAGAGATTTTTTACGCACTTTACAATCAATAAAAAAATTGCTATAATTTTTTTTTAATTTGATTTTATAATTAAACCTCGTAGATTTCCTCTGCAGAAATAAATTTAACAGTTTTTGATATCCATAGGACCGTGTCGCTGCATACCTACTCTTAAATAATCTTTATAGCACCTACAACTATTTTTACAATTACAATACCATGAAACCAAAATCTTAAAGACTAAAATATTGCAGTTCTAATTATTTCTTTAGAGAACTCAAATTGACAGAATTTGCAGGTTATTGTTTAGTTGTCTGTAATGCTATCATTGAAAGTTAGTTGTAATTGTCTATTATTTTATTTTATTTAATGTATATTGAAGATTTTAGGGTCGTTGGAATTGTATTTACTGCTTTTTGATTCATTAAGTTTCCATTTATAGGTAGATGCGTACTCGAATTTATGGCCCACCAAGTTGTCAGTTAGTGAGTAGACTATTATCGGTTAATGATCATAGGAATTTCAGGTTACGTATATCGCTTGCAGTTTGTGTAAGATTGAACTGCAGTTTGTAAACATGAACAGTCGTTAACGACTAATTTTGTTGTACAATATTATCTCCATTACACTTAAATCAAGCCTAGTGTCTGACATTTTGTCAATTTTTGTGAGTCCCTACCAAGACAGGATTAAAGAATCAGATTTTAATTAATACAATTTAGTTGAATCAATGAAAAAATATATTATTTTAACAATTTTAAAAATCAGTATAACATTTTATATATAAATATTAGAATATTTATTAAGTGCTATTTAAACATATTTTTCATAAAAAAATCTCCAACGGCAATTATTGTCCTGAAAAAAATTCAAATTAATTACAAATGCGTGTAATGACTCGATGATTCATTTGATTATTAACTATTTAATTATGAACACGTGGCATGCATTGAAACCCATATATTTGTATGGAACATGGAATAAAAATAGTATATTATGGTTCTGCATTGTCTGCCACACATTCACACACTTCCAGCTCAGTAGGGGAGAGTAGAGAGTTGTCACTGAGCAATAGGAGTGAGCTTGTTTTTATACCTAAAAAATATAATTTATTATCATTTGTACCCTTAGTGTCTATATACATATCAATAATCACTGGTTTATAGTTATCAGTTGAAATACCTCCAACCTTGGCTAAACTTAGCACCATGACATTTCTCAACCTCTATAATAAACAGTTGAATGCTGACCTACAAGAAACTAGAAATTAAACTACAAAGTGAAGATAGGGCGAACTAAGCAAAGTAGCATGCAATGTTCGAAGGGAAATATTTTTCTTCCAAAAGAATGTTTAAATACTCAGCAAAGGAGGATTAGACACAATTAGAGATTAAGGTATCCAACCAAAGCTTCCAGGGATGAAGCAGGTGGGAAGGCTGAGGAGGAAATAGTTAAGAAATTTCAGCAGAACTAGTTTCACTCCTTTCAATCCCTCATGCCTCAACTAGCTCTATTGGTATATCTGTTAAACAATGTAAATGTGTATAAATTTAATTAATCTAGATTAGGTAACAAAGAGTTGTAGGGAGAGTTCGTAATGCTGTTTTTGTCCATTTTTTTTACTTTTTTATGCAAGTATCATCTATATGCTGCAGCATCATTGAAGCAAGAATTTCATATTTGCAATAATGGTTTTGTATTCATTAACTTGACAGTCCACTTCTGTTATGCTAGGAACAATATAGGTTTTCTAATATTTGCAATAGATACTCTATAATTGTTTTCACAGAAAATAAAGATTTTAACTACGGTGTTTGATCTGACTTTGTGGGAGCAATCAAGACCCATCTTTGTCTGTGATAATTGAAACGAAATGCTTGTTTTGCTATTCTTATTCTTTTCCATACCAAATCGATCTACTTGAAAGTGTATAGGCCAACTAGAATTTTACCTTCGATTGTTGTGGTTTTGTCTATTGCATTATCAAACTTGGAATTGAAAGTCCTCTTAGATCTGGGAACAACCTTACAGGAATCAGTTTTTTCACAATATTTTTGAAACTAATGGAAGGATATTTGTTTCAATCAAATTGGGCGTTAACCGTATGCCCTTTTCAAATTTATATATTTCACTGAAACTATCTTCATATGCTAAATGTTCTTGAATCTGATAGTATCTCTTATAATCAGATCATGTTTATGATATTTTCCAACTTTTTTTTCTTGTTTAACTATCCTTTTTTATATTCTTCACATATTTTTGTTGTACATACTTTAGCATGTTATATAATGGCACTTCTCTACAAATCAGAAGAAGGTTGTCTTAACCCTAAGTTCTTACGTTATATAATTAACCTTAAATGTTAGCAAGTCAAAGTCTTCAGCAGTTGCATCATTAGATATACAATAGTTTTTGTAAAAAATAAAATAAAATAAAAATAATTCATATTATTCTCTAATTTTTCTTTACTATAATATATGTTTTATTTTTTTAATTTTAGTTTTTTAATTTTTAATTTTTTAATTTATTTAATTATATAAAAGGGACTTAGTGCCAAAATGTTGAGCTGCCGTGTGAGAATTCAACCTATTGTATTGTTCGCAAAGATTGCCACCCAGTCAAGAGTCAAGACTACCAACATGGCAGTCACATTCTAAGGGGCCCATAGCAATCATTTAGTAAACGTTTAATAGGCATACATAAACTTAATTGAAACTTATATATCCTCACACTGTACCTTGTCCTTGATACTATAAACTATGAATCAACCTTATGTTTGGCATTATCTTTCATGGTATACTCATACTCTTGTGAGCCTAGATATGCCTTTTGTGTTTCATTAAATCACCCATGATTTTTTAAGTTGGCCTCATGTTTGGAATTGTCATTATATGTTATAATAATTTTCGATATTAAACATATATTTTGTCTTCATCTTTCAGTAAGCCTTGATCACATGTTTTATGAAGATTTAAATAAGCCTTGCTTACAGGTTATTAGATAATTGTACATTTTCTACTAAATTTCGTTGATTTATTTTAAGATAAAATATATTATAAGTGGATTAATTTTTTCAAGATTAGTTGATTAATTTATTTTATTTCACCAAAACATGTTCTAGAAATGGAACAAATATGTCATGGTTAGTCAAATCCAATACTATAGATCAAAACCTCTAAAATGTCAATGAACATAAAAAAGAGTAAAGCTATTTAGTTTGCCAACTTTATAATTCCAACTACCATCCTTTGTATGGTCATAGGTGTCTTTAGATAAAATCAATCAACTATGCTAAATTGATAGCCTCTCCTCAAACCTGAATGTAGATCTGTATATGAATAAATATATTTTTATCCAAAAGTAAACACAATAAAAATACAAAATACTCACCCATAAATGAAGAATGTGATAGTCAAGGTATTGCTCATTTTGTTTGATTAGTGACCAGTAATGTTCAAAGTACACCTAACTTAATCTAATGTACTTCTATACTTTTGTACTAAATTTAAAATCTTAAGTTGCTTCTAGATTAGTTTAAATTTTCTTTTAAACACTGAAAGTTTAAAAACATCTTTTTAATCCTTCAAAATTCTAATAAATAATGTTTTGAACCTAATTAATGCATGTGTATTATTTATTATTGTGTTAAGTTTACATTGTAAATTAATATGTAAGTTTAACCATAAACAATTTACAATTAAAATGCAGGTACTAATCTTTACGTGACCCTTATTTTTTATCACGTAATAATTTAAATATTTTCTAAAAATTATTGTCAAATGATAATGTTGTGTCAACATTACTTAATCATTTAAATTAGATTAATTAAATTTAATTAATTATATTTATTGTATTTATGTTTAATTAATGAATTTACATTAGATACAATATTTTTTAATGTAAATGTAATTTACACATCATTCTTAAGGAAACTCTTTCATTTTCTTAATGATAGAAAAATCAAAGCATGCCTTCGTTGAAATGTCATTTACACTTTCAACCTTTGTCAATAATTAGAATGTATCTTCAAAATAGTTTAAAATAATTGTTTAAGAATAATTTTCTTTAATTTGCATCTTTACACTATTTTACATAGAAAATTATAATGTTTATTATTATAGTTTATTTTAATATCTTGAATAAATGTATCTTTATCTTTTCATTCTTCAATACATTTATATAAGATATATAGTTTGGCTTGAAAAAATTAGCTTCTTCAAACAAATTATATTTATTATATTTCATTTTTTCTCTTTTTTTCTAAATTTTAAACTTTTTCATTAACAACAAAAATAACATTATTCAATCCTTGCATTCCTCACAACCCTCATTTCAAATTAAACTAAATGGGTTCTTTTCTTATATAAAAAGTCTCAACACTCCATTTCACTGCATGTTTATGATGCATCAAACCCTTAGAGTAACAATAAAATAAATAGAAGAAAACATACAAGATAAACAAAATGTTCAAAATTTTCAAGATTATCATATTAAAATTCAACACAAATAGATAAAATATGCATAAGAATTAGCATCCTCATTATCACCCTATCATTTTTGAAGGTCTACCTTTCCCTTATTCTCATTATTATATTGGTATAATTGAATGTCTATTTTTTTTCAATGCCTATTGAAGTTTTAAAAATTATCATGAGATATTATTGGCACTGCATTTTATAAAGTGTGCAATCCGTGCAAGAGCTTCATATTTTACCTACTTTCTCTTTTGAACAATTCACAACAATTTAAGATTGTGTGTACATTCAAATTAGGAAAAAAATAAAATAAAATTCTAACCTTCATGTCACACTAACCTATTCATTCAATTTGACTCCACTTATTATTATCAATCAACATTTAAATTATGCCTCCTTGGTGGAATTACTAGTTCATTTTCTCTTGATGCCATTCACATGTTTGGTGTTCAGGTTGACATAACCAAATACAAGAGATGGGTGGCTTTAATCCTTTTATTCAAAGTTTACCAAATGATTTTAAGTGTGCGGCTCTCATGAAAATTAGGAGCTTTAATGTTTTACTTTAGTTACCATTTGTGAGAAATATTGTTTATGAATATAATCTGATCATTGTTTAGTATTTTTTAATATTTTGGTATTGAATTTAAGGTTTATGGGGTGTAACATTTATACCCATATATTTTGATAAAAATAATGGTTGTTATATATGTTTTATGGCCTTACAAGGAATAAAATGTTTTACCACCAAATACATTAGGTACGTAGATCAAATACCTCTATTCACTTTTTATCTAATTATTTTACATGTATGGTTGTCATCAAAAAATGTAAAATGTAACGTCATTCATCTTTTTTTATCTAGTATGTAAATTTGGATGAATATATACCCCTAAATCCTTAGCACCAAGCTAGATAAGGTCTATTTATTCATGTATAGATATCAAAAAATGTAAAAAATAATCCAAAGGATCTAGATGTTTCACCCTTAAATTTAAAAAAATAGATTAAAAAACATAATGTTTTCCTTAAGTTACCATTTAATGTGTGTGTGTGTGTGTGTGTGTGTGTGTGTGTGTGTGTGTGTGTGTGTGTGTGTGTGTGTGTGTGTGTGTGTGTGTGTGTGTGTGTGTGTGTGTGTGTGTGTGTGTGTGTGTGTTCACTACTTAGTCTTTTTCAATATTTTAGTATTAAACCTATGGGGTGTATCATTT
The DNA here is from genome assembly GCA_037957365.1 of Torreya grandis. NCBI lineage: Eukaryota > Viridiplantae > Streptophyta > Pinopsida > Cupressales > Taxaceae > Torreya > Torreya grandis. The sequence goes on from JARHVA010006997.1 coordinate 442,987, forward strand.
GCACCCATCTATTTTTGGTCAAACGATATATTTTTATACATTTTAGGGCCTTTTGGATAGATTAGTAAAGGTTTAAAGAGTTATGTTTGTGCCAAAATAAAAATTTAATGAACCTTGAATATCTTAGAGATAGTGAAACCTTTGATGAAATTGACATATGAATTAACATACACATTCATCAAATCCATCCTCTTTTCAAATTTGATTAGCCCAAATTTTGTAAGAAATTGAAACAAATATGTTATTAGTCCAATCATGTGTGAAATTAAAGCTAATTATGTCCTAATTTGTACCAATTACTTTTAATTATGGTTCATTCAACCACAACAAGAGCTAATTGGTTATAAATTGATTCTTAGAAGCTAATTTATCCTATTTGTATAATGAATTGAATTAATTACTTGATTTGTTCATTCATGTGCACAATTGGAGAAAATAAGCCTAAATCTACATGCTAACTAGTTATAATTTGGCTTGTATAGATTTACCAGACCCAATTTCACACCTAATTTACCCAATTACTTGATTGGATTAATTAGTCATTTAACTCTAAATTTGATATTGGGGAATAGGATTAAGAATATATATGGAGTTCAAGAACAAAGGTGATAAACTAATTTATGGTAGACTAATTAAAATAAAACTCAAATAAATAATAGTATGAAATAAATAAGAAATAATAGAACTTATTTAGTTTACTATGCATAGGTAAATTTGGACTAGAAACATGTGTAAAATATACAGGATCAATATTTTAGATAATTCATCATATTTTTTTAATTTCACTTATGTGGCCACAGACACTACCATCGGTGTTAGTGTCTAATTATGACATAAATTTCCAATATAGAATAATGATTGGATCTAGACTTTGATGTTTTGGGTTTTATATCACTTTTATATTATTGTATTTAGATATAATATATAGGCTATCACTCTTTATTGATTGATCAAACCCTATATCTTCACCCTTCTTCACCCTCAAAATGTGTTTGCTAAAAAATGGGTTAGTGGGCTTATGGTGTCAAGTTACCACAAATACCCCTCTATCGATAAGTGTTGCCTACATATCCAATAATCCAATAAGGGCCTCAAATTCATTTAATTTTACCCTATGTGTTGGAAGGTGTCTAAAAAAGGGTAGAATATTTGATATGAAGATACATGTAGTGATCTATCTTGTAATTTGAAAAATATCATGCATGGGATACTATTTAAATGTTTCAAACATGTAATATGAATGTTGCTTACATTGCATATGAAAATACAGATGAATGAAGAATAATAGAGTGATTGTGCATTTGATTAATTTAGATTTAGTAGGTGTTTTCTTGGTATTTTTTGGATGAGGAGTGAGAACACTTAGACTTATATTAATACCACACCTTTTGAAAATATCTCACCACATGGTTAAATAAGACAAATAGGCAGACCAATAGGTTTTGATCATTTTTTAATTTGGATGACATTTTCTATTGGACATTAGATAAAGATCTAGATACTACCATAGGTGGTAGTGTCATTCTATGGCTAGTAGTGTCCATAAGGATAGAACATAAATATGGATTTGAAACTACCAGTGAATGATGTTTATCAGGTTTTAAGTTATCTATGTAGTGTAGGAGAACTATGTCATAAAAAAGATATGGATCAGACTAAGAGTTAAGCATTTAGGCAATTAAAAAAGTAAATGCAAGCCTTTTGGTAGTATGGAGGTCTAGAATTTAAGGATACATCCCTAATTGATCTTTTTCAAAAGTACAACCCTGGGATGCTATAAATATAAGTAATGAATAATGATGAAATTACTAGTTTAAATGAAATAAATGTGTACCTTGGTGTGTATAACTCACTTTCCCTATGCTTAAGCTCACATTGATTGTTTTTCTAGTGTATGATCTGTAACCAAGAACATGTTATAGTAAAAATTAGTGCATATAATTTATAATTTGAAATATTTCAAATGATTGAAAAAAAAAATTGTAAGGAAGGAGTAGACCTATGTGTCAGTGCAACTATTTGCCTCTTGATACATTGAATTGGTGAGGATGCTTCCTTATGAAGCATTGTAACTATAAAATATTCATAACTAAACCTTAGAGATTCAAAGAAGGAGATTGGGAGATATTATTCTCACAATCCACTATAAGGGTGAGTTATGACATAACCATTGAGATCATTATATCTCAATTGCATAACTCAAGTGTGAATATATTATCTAGTGAGGGTGAGTGATTTAAACAAATCATCTTATAAATAAAGTGGGATTGGATGATTTAATAAGTCTATATTATAAAATATTGTGATATTAAATTATTTAATCACTTCAACCTATAAAATGTACCCATAATTGTAGCAAAAAAGGCTCAATAATAGTACATTCTAGTGTAATAAGTGCATCCTAGAATGAGTATTATAATTATTATGGTTTACATTTTTTGGTGAAATAACACAACATATGCACCTATAATATGTCTAAGATGGATTATATGTGCCATATATATTAAAAAATATTTCGAATTTATGCAATATTGGTTCAATGTATAGGTTTCTATCCCAAGTGTATATCTAAATTATGAAACTAAATTTGGATTGTTGTAAGTGTGGACATAATGTATTTATGATATTATTACACTATAATATGGATATATCAATTAAGTGTATACGTGTGTAGGTCATGTCCATATGGTACTACATAATTATAATCTAGAAATTATGAAAATGTATAAGTATGGAGCTCATGCCTTTCTTACATGCCAATACTACAATTTGGAAACTAATGAGGTATATAAGTGTGGAGGTCTTGATTTTACGATATGTCCCCACTATAATCTATAAACTATGAAAATTTGGAGTTCGTGTCTTGTAAGAAATTTACACATTAAAATCCGCCCCCCCCCCCCTTTTTGAGGTGAGGGAAATTGCAATTATAGGTATATTACCTAAAAATCATAAGGTAGTTGTATAACATGTGTATGAACCATGTAACATATAGGGATAACATCTTAAATTATTTATGTCAATTAGGCTTATAGTATGTGATCATATCAAATCCTAAGATGCATGATATGTATCATGGTAATGCGTAGAGGGTAGCAATGCAAGATCATAAAATAATCAGGAAAACACACAATAGAACTTAATGTAATTAAAAATAATGGTCTAAGGAGATCTCATACAAGGGGAATTTTCAAAGGGCACATACTCAAAGGGATGACATATTTAAATGTCTAATCAATATAAAATGACAAATTAAAATTTATGAACAACATACAATGGCATAGGTTCCAACATACAAGGAACATATTCAAATGTTCCATAAGAAATAAAATAAAAAGTAATGTAATACACTCAATGAGTTGAAAGATAAATTAAGCATAGTAAACTAGCATAGGCATGTTATACTAGTACCTACATATAAGTGTTAGCAAAAAAATGTATATAACATATCATATCAAGTATATTGTGTAAGATATGAGCATGTATATAGACAAGTGTAAGTTTTAGTACGTAAGATTAGACATGATAATGTATAAATGATCATTATATATATATATATATATATATATATATATATATATATATATATATATATATATATATATATATATATATATATATATATATATATATATATATATAAAAATTATGGTGGGGTAATATACTTCTTTGATCATAATTGATCTAGGTTTTGTGTGTGTGTGTGTGTGTGTGTGTGTGTGTGTGTGTGTGTGTGTGTGTGTAAAGTATGGTGGGGTAATATACGTCTTTGATCATAATTGATCTAGGTTGTGTGTGTGTGCGTGTGTGTGTGTGTGTGTGTGTGTGTGTGTGTGTGTGTGTGTGTGTGTGTGTGTGTGTGTGTGTGTGTGTGTGTGTGTGTGTGTGTGTGTGTGTGTGTGTGTGTGTGTGTGTGTGTGTGTGTGTGTGTGTGTGTGTGTTTATATACACATATATATGTATACGTATGTATATTGAAATACTAAATAGTGCCTGAATGATTGAATAATTTTACAGGATTTGATAGTAGTTTACTTTAACGTAATTAATATTAATACTTGTTGTATTTATTAATGAAAGGTATTTTCATACAAACAAGTTGAAAGAGAGAAGTGACATGTATAGCTTTGGAATTGTGTTATTAGAGATGATCTGCACAAGGAAACCAATTGCCAATGATGTTTGTGAGGAAGAAGTAGACATTGTCAAATTGGTGAGATGTCAAATGTTTATTAGTTTTCAATTTCCGTCAGCGTATTTTGTGACAAATTAATGAATTAGAAAATGTGCAATATTCTATTTGCTTTGATAGGTTACGCTTCATATAGAGTTCAATGAAGATCATCCAAATCAATTAATTTATATTATAGATAACAATTTGGAATATTTCTAAGGCATCACACATAGCTTTCAATAACAAATCTAAATTCTTGAAATTATATTTTTATGTGGTTTTTTTTCAAATTTGGTGTATTATGATTCTCACTACATTTTTGCTACATTCTAAATTTTCATATGTTTTTTACTTGCTACAGCATGTTCTCCTACAATGTTATGTCTATGCTAGGTTTTCTTCTGCTATGTTTTCTCCTGCTATGTTTTCTTTCGCTACGTTTTCACCACTACATTATCACATTGAGCCAATTTACCAATATAAAATTTCATGTTCCCCCTAGTCTTGCCCCATAGTCCTAAGAATATTATCACCACATTATAGATAATTATTTTCCCCTTATTGGACACTATCGACAACAATTAGACACTTGCAGTTTTTTGAAAGTATCCACCTCTAATGATAGCATATAGAAATCTCTAATAACTACTTTTAAAATTCAAACATCTCCCTTGGGTTACAATGGGCATGTTTCACATGTGGGTTATGGAGGGAAATATTAAAGTTGTCTAAAAATTAAAAATACATCATAAGGTCATTCTTATGGACTACATTGGTCACTATTTAGAGTTCACATTGAATAATCTATATGCACCCTCTTAATATATAACCAAAAAGGCATATACATTTAAAACCCTTCAAAGGAGTATCCCTAAAGCCAAGTCTAGATTAAAAAATATACAAATGAAATTTCCATGTTTTCAAGTGTCAAAAATATCCAAGAATTGCATCACATTATATCATGATAATGATTTAACAAAAAAAACCCTATGAAGGAGAATTGCATGCGGTTTGAGCCATCTTAAAATTATTAGAATGTATAAAATTATCAATATATCAATGGGAGTAGTTGGATCTATCCAACCCATCTTTCTAACCCTTTTTCAAATTCAATATTATGTTGAAAGTGAAGCTAGGGTTTCATGCCAAGTAGAATAAAATCAAAGATCAACGTGCATGGCCAAAATTAAAAAAATACATATAAATAATCTATAGGCATGGGAAAAATGATTGGAAGTAATACATACTTACAAAATCCACATGGATGACATTGTAAAAGACTTAATAGTATTATTATCGAAGGTGTATGAGCTTTGTTGGTGTAATCACCTAAAACTAGAAATTGGATGCTAATAATGTCATTTGAGTTAACATATCCCTAGACTAGTCATAGACATATCTTAGAGCCTTCGACTTACTTTTCCAATCATTAAATAGACCATAGTCACCTAAAATCATCCATGACACAATCCCATAATTATCTTCTCAGATCCCAACCCAAATTGCTCAATAGTCTGCTAATAAGAAATTACCACCCCATTTGGGACACTACAACGACATGGTGCTAGTGTCCCCAACTATGTGATACTATCCTTAGCCCTAAATTTTCCTACTTAATACTTTTTCAAATGTGTGCCCCTCCTAAGGTCATCCTAAGCACATTTTATTCTCGACAAAAAGCTATAGATATTTATAAATACAATTCTAATTCACCTCTATTCACCAGATGGAAAATAGATGCAAAAGCATATTCAAACCAAAGATATGTTGATAAAAATTAAGGTATTTAATCCTTATTCTGACCTAATTTTACATACTACTATATATAATATCCATAAGCTTAATTTTCAAACATTTCAAAGCTCAATCACATTTAAGGCATCCAAACCCACTCTCATTCTAGCATTTAATTACAATTGCATTGAACACTAGGTGGGAGAACTACATCAAAGTTGATCCCTCTTTGGATTATTGGTATGTATGCAAATCTCTTCACAATGGGGTTCTGAGGATGTCTATCCTATTCTACTAACAAACACATAATTATTACTCATGTCATACTTTTAAGGATTAGTGTTTGCATCCTAAATTAAGTTTTACAAACACAACATAGAGTTTTAGGTTTTGTGCATGCAAGAACATGACCTAAAAACACAGTCACAAGTTCTCCCAAAAAATAGGAATAGTCCCACAAAGGGGACATTAGTGCCATATTTTAGACACTACACAATCATATCGCTATTGTCTATATAGAGTGTTATTATCTAGTGAGGAAATAAACACCAAAATCCTATTCGCGACACTCAGAACTACCTAGAACTTAACTTTTAGAACCCAAATCATCCTTGGCAGTCAGTTTTTAGATAAATCTATATTTATGTCTATTTATTGTTATTTTAAAAAAAATTAAAAAGTTTAATTGCCATAAAAAATTAGTGTTTAATTATTATAATTTATTTAACTGATTTAGACATCTCATCCCTTTAATCTAAACATAGGCTTTATATAGTTACACCCTAAAAGGTTAAATCATTTGGTGAATCCATATTACTTCTAATATTGATTCAAAACCCTAGATTTCATTTATCCAAATTTTGTGCGATAAATTTAGGGTTGAATACTTCTAATTTTTTTTTTTGACAACTTAGCTAATTAAAATCAATTTAATAGTAGGGTTTTAATTTATTTTACATCTAATTTAAATTATTGCAAAGAACCCATAGATTCAAAAACCCTAACCCTAGGCACACTTAAGGTTTGTATCATTTTATATATCTACTCATATATTAATTCCACAAATATTAGATTTACTGCTACATATAAATTTTGCAATCTTTCATAGAATACTATTCTTAAAAAGGTTCAAAATATACAAAACTTGATTTCCTACTTTTCAACCAACAATGGTAGAATTTTACAATAAATTTGATGAAACTAATAAGTGATAATTACAAGACTTTGTGTCCAAACATAAGTATATACAAGATGATTTCATAAACATTATTCAAGAGGATCTCCAAAATATAAACAATGATCAATCTTCAACCCATCTAGTTAGTAATGTTGTTGCACCTCTGATGGGGCCAACTCAACCAACTCAGATTGCACAACCCAGGATTGTTATTCAACCATAAGTGATAGCTACACCACTTTTAGCTAGTTTTTCTACTCTAGATATACAATCCCTTATGCAAGATGCTCTTACTCTCTAAGTGTTACATCTTGAGAAGGGAGCAACTAGGACATTGCATGCCTTGGATTGTAACATTCTCTTCTATACACCTTTGGTGTATCACATAGTGGTAGATCCTTTTCCATCTAGTTTCATGGCACCCAATCTCACCTTATATGATTACAAGGGTGATCAAGATCATCAACTCAAAGCATTTCACATAGAATGCTTGGAATATGTGTTAAAGTATTGACTTCTTATAAAGTTATTTCCATGTAATCCTAAGGATTATGCCTTACAATGGTTCTATGATTTTCCAAATAAATCTATCACAACATTAAATCCTCTAACTGACATGTTCCTAGCATACCTCTCTATCAACATTAGTGATAAGATATCATATACACAAGTATCACAACTAAAGCAAAATTCAAATGAGACCATCACTGATTATGTCTTATGATACAAGATAATATTATCCAAATTGACTAGTCCCATAGTAGACATAGAGCTTCATGATATATTTAAATAGAGTCTATTACCAACACTACATAAATATATCTTATTCAATAAGTTTCACACATTTATTGATATGTACCACACAATCAAGGAAAGAGAGGTTAAGCTCCTAGAAATGGGTAAACTCAAGTACACAAATCAATCAAAATCAACTATTAAGAGTTCAAAAGAACCTCCATACAAGGTAAGGGCTGAAGAAAAAACAAGTGATCAAAAGGCCACAGTCAATGCCATTTTAGAGCCTTTTCCCAAATTGGTTTTATCCATTTCTCAACACATAGTCATCACTAATCTTTCAAAGTCACCAAAATGAGTTCTAAAATAACTATTGGAATGCAATGTCATTTCTCTCCTTCCCATTAAAGAGGTTGATACAACACATCCTCTTCTAAATTTTTTTTATTCAAATGCATCTTGGGAGTATCATAGGGCACCAAGCCACATGAAAAATAGATTCATTAGCCTAAAGCACAATATATAATATCTCATTGAAGCTAACATTATTAATGCGGGCACACCCACAAAAGCATCAAAACAATAACAAACAAATGCAAAGGCACTCAAGATATTTTTAGATCCTTTCTCAAATCATATATCTATTGAGGCAAGGGGCACATCAAGTGTTTACTATACATATAAGGCACATCCACCACTATATTCTTATCACATAGTTATAAAAAAGACACATCTAATGCATAATATTATTGACATGTATCACATACAATACCACATAGACCACTTATCACATTTTTAGAGCAAGAGATTTTGGATGATGACATATATTTATGTGCATTCTATATATGATCTTACATAGACCACCATCTTATTCACAATGTTATAGATTATAACAAGTCAAACATAAGCATGTGCACCATGACACTCTTACACTACTTGGGCTACACAATGTGGGATATATTCCCTATAGATATAGTCATTAATGGTTTCAATGGCCATGTTCAGATCTCCATCAAGGAGATTGTGCTTCCATTACAAGTTAGATTAGCACACATAGCTACTCAGTTCCTAGTAGTACTTAGTAAATTTGTATTTGATATATTATTGGGCAGGCTATGGTAATAATAGATTTGAGCCATCCCATCTATAGTACATCGATACCTAAAGTATATACATGATAATCAAGTGGTTAAGATTAAGGGTGTCCCAAATGAGTATCCTCTTACCATCCCACAAGTAGTTCTAACATAATTTCCATCTACAATTTTATTACTGACACCAACTATAGTTCTAGTACCACTACTGGATATTGCATGATTATTAGTTATAGTATGGATTAAAACACCTATGCACACATCATAGTGTTCATCAGAGTCATCAAAGCATGCCAAGTCTACTCCTATGGTATCTACATGGAGACCATGACTAGAGAGACCCCTACCTCAGTGACATGTCATGGATTATAGAAGACCATCTACTTAGTTCATGTCAAGATCAGTTATATTAGGTTTTAGAGGTTCTCAACATAGGGCACCTACATCACCTATAACTTTTGATTCTACCAAATGGATCCATATGACCCCTATAGTTCATATGGCATCACAGTCAATGTCATAACATTATAGCATCACTACTTGGGTATCTTCAGACTCAGATTATAGAACATAGTAGATCAACTCACAGTTACCCTTCACACTACACACACGATCATAGTTCCCTGATTTGACATAGGTCATGATGATAGTGAGTCTCCCATAAGACTCATTGGTTAGTATGGTTCCTACCCTTTTACATAATTATTTTTATCCATTACTTCTTATACATATTTTATTTTCATTTGCTTGTACATAGCTTATACACATAAAACACAAAAATAATATAACATGTCAAAATATAAAAACATTCAAATATTCCAGAAACACAAAAAATTATAGATTGTATGTATTTTTATGTTAACATTTCTACCACTTCCTAGATATTACACATTATTATCTATCCTAGTATAGTTGTTTTTATCATACACTTATGCTTCACCTGTTCTTGTTGAGTGCTTGCAGATTCCAAACAAGACTCTAGTCCACTACACTGATCTAGACCAGCTATCATATACTCATTAGGGCATTTAAAATGATACAAGTTTATACATTTGATAGATCCACCCACTTGGGGGCATCTCCTACACATTTGCTATAACTAGTTTTTATCTTTACATAACATAAATTCCATTTACACATCGATTTATCTTGATATTGATCATTACTACTCATTGCTTAGATTTTTCAATGAATATCAGTAGTTAGAATCATTATATAGGAATCCTAACATCTACATATATTTATAATGCATAGCTATACATGCTTTCATTTCTAGTTTTCCTATATTAGACTTGATTTTATTTCCTATGCTTCTTCCATCATTGAGGGAATTTGAATATGCCATTGTTCTTTGGCTCTATGCCACTTCTATATTTATATGCCTTGGACATGTGCCCATGTCCTTTGTGTGTGCTTTCCTGATTTTATATGTGAACATTTAAATAAGTCCTTCTATGTGGATCTGTGTCAAATTGATTATTTCTATGTATGTGGACATTTGAACATGTCCTTGTATGTCTTCATTCTCAGATTTAGTGACATGTGCCCATGTCCCTTATATTGTTTCCCCTTGGCCTACCTTTGAGTGCCTCATGTACTTATATGCATGCTTCCTTGTATTCCTCTACACCATGACACTTGTATTTTCTTGTTATACACACACCATTTTTTGATGCCATGAGGGATCTCATGCATCTAGCCTTCTTACTTGGGTGTCGTGATGGACATCATGCCCCATCCCCCAGTAGTTACTTAGATTTAATTTTATACACATTGATTACATCTATATTGACACCCTTTTGTAATGTATATTACAACATACATATTACATTAATTACTCATTCTCAAATACATTTACATTTCAATGTTATGTTTGTACATTATATTGGAATATCATGCAATGCTCTGACTAACACATTTTAAAGAGATACTTCTTTAGGGGATAGTTTTTACATAGGTTTCACAACTACCCTCAAAAGAGGGGGCATTCACATAATTTTTTCATAGAGACCAGGCTCCTACGTTACTTTTCACAAATAGATTTCAGCATATAGACTTAGTTTCAGACACCAAACACAAGGCAGACACATAATAGAACAAATACTGAGAATTTAGTTCATATCACTTAGAAATTAGACTAGGTAGACATTAGCACCTAGATTAGGATAATATCACCATAGGTATCTACTATTCACTAAAGAGCACTATTATTTGGTATCCCCAGCTTTGAGATAGTCTAAATTGACCAAACTAGTACACTAGGTATAATACAAGTTTGTATTAATACAGTCACATAGATATTTATCTTCAAATTTATCTCGTATATAATCATTTTAGCTCATATTCATAACATTTTCTTAGATTTGGGGGAATCATGCATGGAATTATTACTCCTACATTTAGTTTAGTTACACAAATTTAGCTATTACATACTTAGTTTAGATTTAATATACTCAGATACTAGATTGGGGGCATGTGCACGACACATAGTTTCCATATACTTAGCTTCACATAGGTTAATCAGATGGAATGGAAAACTCTATGTCATTATCTAAATTATATACACTTGCTATCACATTCTAGGTTTTCACCAAATTCATGCCTTGTTTTATCTACAGTGGTTGGCATTATCGAGTGGCCATAAGCCACATAATATACCTAAGTGGTCGTGGAGCTGACATACATAGTTAGATTTACATAGTTAGATACTTTTGGCATTTTTCACAAATTAGTTATAGATGCATCTACTTTACATAAGTGGGAAATGATGGATTCATTTCCTAACTAAGTTCTTGATCTACCTGCATGAGAGGGTTAGACACACTTACAGTCTTATCCAAGCTATTCTCAAATATTAGGATCCACTAAGTAGGGGTGGGAAATGATGGAGTCAAAACTAGATTGATTTCTTGAGCCATATATATGAGGATTGAGCAAGCCATCAACTTAGTCCAAACTATTCATTGATATGAACACCATATACACTCACACACATAGTTTATCACTAGGTTCATACATGAGTTTTCATACCCAATGAGGTGTATTCGTTCATTTCCTCTTTATTTACTCATCTTTACTCAGTTAATTCATTTTAGCATAGTATTTTGCTTTTAATCATCTCTCAAGTAAGGACTAATTTTCATATGTTTTATTACAGGACATTGAATTGGATCATGTTCCACATATACAAACCCAGATTCACATACTTAGACTCAACTACATGAGCTTCACTTCCAAGTTAAGTCCATGTACTCTTATTTTTTCTTTATACTATTCATTTTGCTTTGTTGCATTACTAACAAAAATGGGGGGGAAATTTATTCACCTAATGTGGTAATTGGATGCTAAGAGTGTTGTTTGAGTTAACCTATCATGAGGCTAGCCATAGACCTATCCTAGAGCCTTAAACTTAGTTTTCTAGGCATTGAAAAAGTCATAGTCACCTATAGTCAACCAAAACATAGTCCTAGAAGTGTTTTCCTAGATCCCAACCCAAATTGCTTAGCAGTCTACCAATAAGACATTGGCTCCACATTTGGGACACTACATCCACATGGCACTAGTGTCCCCAACTAGGTGCTACTTTCCTTAGCCCTAACTCTTCCCAACAAATACTTTTTCAAATGTCTACCCCTCTTAAGGTCAGCCTAAGCACATTTTCTTATCTAAAAAAGCTATAGATCTCTATAAATATAAGTCTAATTCACCTCTATTTACCAGATGGAAAATATATGCAAAATCACATTCAAATAAAAGAAAAATAAGAAAACTTAAGGTAATTTATCCCTATTTTGCCCTACTTCTACATACTGAAATCTAAAACAACCCTAAGCCCATTTTGTAAACATTTTAAATCTCAATCACATTCAAGGGATTGAATCCCACTTTCATTCTGACATTCACTTGCACTTGCATCAAACACTAGGTGGAGGAACTATTTTTGACCAAATTTGACCCTAGGTGAAATTAGGTCAACACCCTATATATCCAAACTTTCTATAGGGTCTTGCTAAGTCATAAAATTGTCACATGGTCATTAATGAAGTCACACAATATGTTTTATCTTTGTCATCTATGTCATCATCTTAATAATCCTTTATGTCACCTTTTGGTCATTTTAGGTGAATTGTACGGTTTCCCATGAAGGCACAAATGTTCAATAGGTTATATAACATATAATATGTTATAGTATGTTAGGAAACTATTATGAAATTGACATAATATAGGTTTAATGTCCATCAACAAAGATCAACTAAAAGTATGATAGTTTTAGGCAATTTTACGCCCTGAATGGAACACTTCAAATGTGGGAAGAGTTCATTAGGGTCTATTCAGATCTCCAAATGTCTTTTCTAGGCTTAAAAAGCTTCAATAAATCGAAAAATGGAAAAGACCAATTTATTTCCCTCGTTGCTCTATTAAGTAGGTCAAATAAGTCCAAAAATTTACACTTGGTATGAACAAGGGGAGGAGAGTTAATCTAAGTTAACTTGGTTGATGTTATTACACCCTTTATAATTCTATTTCATGGAAATAGTTTTAGGATTGGAGATCTATGCTTCATTAACAATCACTAAGAATGCTAGTGACTCCAAACTACTTGCACATCTCCAATGGATTCAATTTCTCATCTATTTATATTGGTTTGTGTCAACTAAGCAAGGAACATGGTATTTTAGAGAATGTACACTCCTTTCATGTTATTTACAACTATTTTGACATGTGTGAAGTTGAGGAGATAAGCATAATTATCTCATTAATCCATAGATTAACATCAATGGTCTATATGATAATGTTTTATCAATTGTAGTTTTTTTTCCTCTCATAGTGATTTCAGATCAAAGGTAATGCACTTGTCTTACCTCATATCTAAGCATGGTGATGATCTAAGAAAATTTAATAGGCCAATGAAAATCTCAAAGTTTTGAAACCAGATGGAGTTCAAGATGGAATTCACATACACAGTCAGACTCAATATGATAACCACCTACAGGAATTGTGTACAAGTATCAAAATAAAGTATTGAAAGGATTTTGGAGGTATTTGAACTCAATTGAGACCTTCAAGTAGGTCTAAGAGCATAGATTGGATCATAGTGTGAATATTGAGGCCATTACTTACATCTACACTTAAGTTCAAAGTCTCAAGGTTCAATGAAGTTTCAAAGGATTAGTTTACCTTAATTTCTCTAAAAAATAATCCTAGCATACTTAGTGCCATCTTATGATGAAGAGTTTGAGGTCTGTGTGAGTCTAAATGTCTTATTTCCTATAAAATTCGCCTATAGGTTATATTAGAACATGAGAAGAGGTGGATTTGGTCAAGAGTAGATAATGGTAAATTATCTTCTAATCCAAGAAATTTTCACTCTAGACATTTAGTAAACTACAATCCCATTTGAGCTTAAATGAACCTATAGTTTGCAAGTGACTTATGTACTGATGATAGTGGAATGACTGTATGATCACAAAGAAAGAGTCAAGTTTATTTGGGTGTGATAGCTCTAGTGACTGGAAGAGAAGCAAGGATGTGAGTACAATGTTCAAACATATGACCACTTATAGGAATCTCATGATTCCCCAAATGAAACATCTGTATTCTTATTGTAAACCTATAATGCATTAATAGTAGAGAGGCATGAGAACATGGTCTCCAAGAATAAATGATCTCAACAAAGTATGAGATGACCTCAATAACCTCAGCGATAATTATTAATCATGAAATATAATATTCAAACATGTGTCATCACCTATAGTAGCATCTTAACTCCTCTAATATACACACCTATAGTTTCACTTAGACTACAAACTAGTTAGGCTAGTAAAAGGGCAAGATTGGTTGATAGAACTCTAAGATGGAATAAACACATCAAAATAAATTGCATAATGATTATGTCACATTCCATGTGGTTCTCAAACAAACATCAACATTTACAAGGGTCCTTTGATTTCCCTAATTGAATCCTAAATTTTGATAATTTTTAGGCTAACTTAAACTCATGAAAGGTGAAAGTTTGTTTGATATGTAGTGGTATAGAATGGATGATCACATTCAAACCAATATCACATTATCATTATCACACTCTACACGATTATCTAAGATGAAATAAATAGAGCATATATTGAGTAAACTAGGTTTTAGACCTCATCCTTAATCAATCATAACACTGCATACAGTCCTTATAGACCTAAGAGCTAGTCTAGAGAATTTGAAGTATTTAGAGATCTAGAGAAGTAATTTAACCTTGAAACCTTGTACACATGGTATATATGACATAAAATATATCCTTACATTCTCATTTAGGTCAGATTAATAGGGTAGATGTCCTTTATTTTATCTCATATAAAGGGCACTCCATATTCAAAGTAAACCTATTGACTTAGTATATGAATTGTGAATAAATTAATGGGATAATATTGAATGTATTGTGAAATGATGTGTGAGGTTAGTTTTGAAAAGGTGTTAAAGGTCACCTATAGTCATGGGAAGAACTCACAATTGGACATATAAGGCCTATAACTGAACCTAAACCATCATGGCCTCTAGCTTGTTTCAGATAACCATATGATCCTTCCAACATATTTGAAAATATTTAGGTAAAATTGGAGTCTATAAGATTCATTGGTTTGTATGAAAATATTTAAAATTTATCATTCAAGCCTGATTTCCTCTCAAGCCTACCCAGAATGCAATAAAAGAGCTCGGGAACCATCTTTATTTACTCACATCTATATATATGAGCTACATGAGACCTCAAGTATATATGGATAGTTTAGGGAGTTATTATACTCCAAATTTGTGGAATTGTTTTAGGGGTTGAACATCTAACCTTTATGAATCATAATGAAGAAGCAAAACATCCAAAAACCCTAATTTTAACCTTATAGAGAAGAAATGAATGGAGATGCATCCAAAAGTGGTGAAATGTCTTATAAAGTGACTCCAACATGATAATCACTCTCCCATGTTCCTCACCATCCACATTTTTGTACCATCACTTGTATGAATAGGCTTAATTCTCTATCTTTTATAGGACTTGAAGTGTGTTACAGGTACAAAGGATAATGGATAAGTGATAACCATTATGGGAGGTATGTATATATTTGTTTCAACTTATCATACTCATCTCTCACCTTAGTGAAGTATTGAAACCTCTTTGTTAGACCATTCATTGTAAGCAGTATGAATAAGACAGTGAGAAGGTAAAGTGATTATCCAAGATTGGTATTAAAAAGTGTTTTTTGAGTTTCAAAGAGGTCTATATGATATCCTATAGTATAAATAAGGTCTATGTGAATTGCCTAACACCTCTACAACACATCTCCTTGGACAACTGCAAGTCATCATAGTGACAAGTGTATAAATCAGACCTATAAGGCTAATGATTGACTGCAGATAGTGAATGACAAGTGACAAATGGGATTTTATCAGTTATAAAGGCATAGATGACTATCACTATCTTCTTTCCAAATTCCCATGTCAAGACATATGTGTCAACATCTTCCACAAGTAGTTCAATATAGATGGACTAATCATCATCATGAGGGTAGTTTAAAAAGAAGAACATGAAGAGTTTTTATTCCAACCTAAAGGATATGTCATGTTTGTGATGGACATTTTTCAAAGAGAATATTCATGACCTTTATCCCATTTAATTCTCTTTAATTGTTGCTATTTTCTAAATTTTTACACATGGACTTGTGACCATTACACTTCTCCTCTTCTCTCTCCTTTCCTATGTTCTATATATGCAAGCCTTTTTGGCTTTGTAATGGATCCACAATTGGTCTGGCTAAGCCCTAATGGTTTTGACATATCATTTTATTTTTAATAATATTTTATAAATTTGATTTATTATTTTTAATATCTTGCCTAATTATGCCAAGTGGTTTATGTGGTTGACACGTGCTGAATGTCTTATCCTTGCTTCCATTCTACTCTTGCATGATTTATGTGAGTGATATCTCCTCTAATAGATTTCATAAAGTGTATGTGATTGTTAAATGTGTCTTGAAGTGTGAGATATATTATTATTGTCTTGGATAATACTTTATTTTCACCCATGTATGGATATTCATAATAATCTATCTCTATGATAAATACTTATGCTAGAAGGACTTAGAGTTGAGGTCAGTCTTAATAGTCTTATTTCCCAGAGCAAATACAAGTGTGTTTTTTTGACTTATATTTGGTGTATCAACTTCATTATTTTATGTTTATTTATGTTTATTTCTTCCCTTTTCACCCCAAATAGTGATTATTGTAGTGTAGTATGTGAGCTTAAACATAGATCAAGGGAGCTAGTTATTTCAAACCTATACATCTATCTCTTGATATTGTTTATTTATGCCTAGAGATAGTTTCATGTTATCCTAAATTTGAGAAGGTCTAATTGATTTATTTATGGAGAAAATTCAGGTTATAATAGTTCTTGCATACATAGTGGGACATGAATTCCAAGAATTTTATTGAAGGTGGATGTTGGATTTGATAATAAGGAGTTGTAATAGTCCACTTCCTCCAATATTTGGTGACCCCAATATTTCAATCTTTGTATTAGACTAGTGCACTCTTTCATGCCTAAGTTAAACACAAGGTATCTCACCAAATTCATTCCTTTTGATTTTTAATAACTTCCTCATTATTAATACAAATAAAGTAGATTTAAAAACACCTATCCTTATCTAAAGAAGTCATATCTTTCTCACAAACCCATAAGAAAGTTATTAATTGCCCCATTCTTCCAAATTTGTAAATCCACCATGGAAATGAATGCAACCTTTGTTTCCTTCAATGTCTATAGTCCTATAAGACTTTCCCACTATGATTACATCCCCATATCTATGCTCAAAAGTGTTCCATCATACACCAGTGAAACTACCATCACACCTATTGAGCATATTAGAAATATTTATAACTTTTGAAACATACATCAAATCATATAAAATAACATTAAAATTAGGTTTTTAGATATCTCCTTAAAATTTAAGGCTCTTGAGTGGTATGGAACATTTTCACATGAATCAATCACCACGTAGGATGATTTGGGAGATGCATGAGAAGAAGATTTGAAGACAAGAGTGACAACTTGTCACTAACTAAGCAGTTGACCAGCATAAGGAGAGTACCTCAACAATTCATTAAAGACTTCAAAAAAATATTTTAGAATATATGGAATAGGATCCTAATCTTGGTAAGACCCACATCTCAACATGTTTTCCTTTACAATCTTAGAAATTTTAATAGTGACATTTAAATGATGATACAATCTATGGGAGGTAACACTCTACCTAATGCCTATGAATTTGGAATTAGAGTATATAATTATTATATTTAGGTTAGGAAGATTACCCCAATACCTCCCATTCCTTTATTCTCTAGTTTACAAACCCATACACCTATTTTTGCTCTTATTCATGTACCTAAACACAAGCCTGCTACCCCTAGTCAACCAAGAAAGTCTAATGAGTTAAACAAGATGAAATCTATGGAACAAGAGATATTAGGTCTAAATATTATTATCAAACAATAATAAGTAAGGCCTTTCCAAATCCACTATTAACCCAATTAGTGTTACCCTAACTATCAAGGCAATAAGCCACCATTCCAAGGTCATCCTCAAAGTCTAGGATAACTAGTCCAATCTAAGTCATATGGTTGTTACAATACTAATGTTACTTTCACCTCAATGTCATTAGTTCCTAATATATATAACCTTACCTAAGATCATGATATTTATCCTTGATGGGATCAACCTCATGACCCAACTTCTTATATCAATGAGTCCTTCAATCAAGACTTTATGATAAGTTTAAGAACTATGCCAATTATGACTCAAGATGAAGTATCAAATGGAGGAAACAATGGAAAGGGTGCTCAAGTTAGGTATACATAAATTAATTGGTAAAAATATGACTCATGTGCATTAAATTACCAAGGACAGTCAAACAAAGATATAATTTCTATAAACACAAACATAAGGAACAAGAGAAAGACAGTTCAAGAAGTTCAAGGGGATGCTAATGGTAAAAGAGTAAATGTTCAAACAAACACAAGTGTAGGTATGTATAATGCAATTACAAGTAGATAAGTATCTCAAAGGTATTATAATTTTAGGAGTTATTTCATACCTTTAAATTCTCAAGGTATAGGCAGTATTATCCCTACTAGTGGACATGCAAAAGTTAATGGTCCTTTTACTAACATTGTAGAGAAAATGAAGAGGTCTCATGTGAATGTATCATTATGGGATATATTGTAAATACCTAGAAAATAATATCTACTTCAAGAGGAGATATACAAAATTAATTTGATAACCAAATAACCTAGTGGTAATGAGGTAGCCTTAACAAATTCATTGAAGTCTAGTGAAGGATAATCAAGCAAAGTTGAAGAGGTAGACAAACCTCACATATTCTATCTATCCATCATTATTGGAGATGATTTTATACACAATTATCTTATTTATAGTGGAGATAGTACTTGTTTCATGCCTAATCAAGTAGCTGATAAATTAAACTTGAAGTATGAGCCTCATGCCAAAGGAGTGTTACAATTGGATGGGTCAGCTACTAAGACCATTAGTATAATCAAAGATTTACAAATTATTCTTAATTAATGTACTACCTTCACCATTTATCAATATGTTGTATTTGTATATGTCCCTTCTCATTTTTCACTTTGTTTGTCAAGACAGTTCATTGCTAAGATTAGAGGTTACCTAAATTTAGACTAGTCTTATATGGGATTTAAGACCTAGTATGGTTCAAAAGACAATCAAGTTATAACCTATCTCTAGTTTTCATGTAGATACTTATGTACCTTACACATATAACATGAATTTCAATTTCATTGAATACAATTATCAATTTAGTGATCAAGAACCTCTATCACTCCTTAATGGCATATCTGATTTGTATCTTGATGAGTGGGGAGTTGATCAAGGTGGACTTGAAAAAACTAGTATTCAAACTTACATACTCCATGAAGGATGTGATGGAACTCTTGAGGTAGATAATGATTATATTATAGAGTAATTTTCATGTGGAAATTACCTTTTAAACATGGAATATGATGTAAGTATCCTAGTTGTGCAAAAACATAACAATATGTGTGATCATTCAATTTTGTCTACCGAGGAAGAGAAAAATCTTAAGCAATAACCTCAAGAAGAAGTAGATGACATGTGGAAATAATTCAATGTCATTATGTAGGAATTTGAGGAGTTGAATAAGATTAGAATTTTTTAATAAGAGTATAGACCTGGTGATAAGGTTAATCATGCACTAAATGAACACAAGGATGATTTTGAGACCTATACCAAGCAAAAAAACAATTGTGGTGAACCAAGAAGTGTTTGGAAGATATAAGGATAGTCTTGATTATTCCCAAAAAAAAAATATCATGGTTCAAATGCATTTGAATTTGGAAAAGCTTTGATGATCCCAAATGATCAGATTGAAGATTGTCAAATGAACATGTCAGATTTCAAGCAAGATGTCAACTCAAAATAAGTTTCTTGGAGAGCTAGATAGAGTGTTCTTGAGAACTCCAAATGAGAAACTTGCTACTAGAAAAATATCCAATCATGGTAAGTCACTTGACTATCTCCACAAGCAAGTGTTCATTAACAAATTTGACTCATATGATAGATTATTTTCTTGGAGCTATAGTGATGCAAGAAGCATTATCTTTGACCCTAGTTTAAGTAATGAAGAGTGGTTATTCACCTCAAGTGTCTTGATGTATTATACATATTAGGATAGATGTTTGTTTTTGCTTATGTTGTGTGTGTTTTCTTTAAGTGTTCTTAAGAACACAAGTGTGTGTCTTTATCTTATTTTGAGTATTTATTTTCTATTTTCTATTTGGTGTGGTTTGATGTCCTTTATGAGGCTTATCAATGTCAAGATAAGTTTATAGGTGACTTTGTTTCCCAAGGATAGGATAAGGAAAATGGTAATTATCATAGTAGGCATGCTACCCCTAGGAAATTTCCAAAATGTTGACCAAATTTGACCCTAGGTAAAATTTTCAAACAACTATATATCCAAAGTTTCTATATGGTCTTTATAAGTCATAAAATGGTCACATATTCATTATTGAATTCACACAATATGTTTCATCTTTGAAATATGTGTCATTTTCTTAATATTTGTTTATGTCACCTTTTCATTACTCTAGGTGAATTGTATGGTTTTACACAAAGGGAAAAATGCTCAACAAGTTATATAACATAAAATATGTTAGAGTATGTCAAGAAACTATTTTTAAACTCACAAAATGTAGGTTTAATGGCCATCAAAGAAGATCAACTAAAAGTATGATAGTTTTAGGTAGTTGTATAGCCTGAGTGACACACTTGGCACATGGGAAGACTTTAGGAGGGTATTTTAAGATATCCAAAATTATTTTCTAAGATTGAGAAGCTTTAATAGATCCAAAACTAGTAAAAACTAATTTGTTTCACTCATTTATCTCTTAGGTAGATAAAATAAGTCACACAATTTGCACCTAGTATGGACAAGAAGATGAGATTTAAGCTATGTACATTTGATGGTTATTATTAATCCCTTTGTGCTTCCATTTCATGGCAATAGTTTTATAATTATGGATCTATGCTTCTTGAAAAATCACTAAGAATGCTAGTGACTCCAAACTTATTGTACATCTCCAATGACTTCAATTTCTCATTTGTTTATACTAGTCTATGTCAACCAAGTAGTGAATATGGTCTTTTAGAGAATGTACACTCCTTTCATGTTGTTTCCAACTATTTTTTTCACATGTTAAGGTGAGGAGATAAGCATAACTATCTCATTTAGCCATAGATTGACATCAATGGTCTACAAAATAATGTTCTATTAGTTTCAGTGTTTTATCCTCTCATAGTGGTTTCAAATCAAAGGTAATGCACTTGTCTTATGTCATATATGATCATGGTGATGTTCTAGGAAAATTTAATAGACCAATGGAAGTCTCAAAGTTTTGAAACCAAGTGGATTTAAAGATGGAATTCACATACACAATTAGACTTCAATATGAAAGCCACCTACATGATTGTGTATGAGTATTGAAATAAAGTGTTGAAAGGGTTTTGGAGGTATTTGAACTCAATTAACACCTTAAATTAGGTCTTAGAGCATAGAGAGGATCAGAGTGTGAATGATAAGGCCATTAATTAAATCCACACTTGAGTTTAAAGTCTCAAGGTTTATTAAAGTTACAAAGGATAAGTTTACCTTAAATTCACCAAAAAAGAATCCTACCATACTTAGTGCCATCTTATGATGAATATTTGGAGGTATATGTGAATCTAAATGTATTTTTTCCTATAACATTGGCCTAGAAGTTACATTTGAAATTAAGAGGGGGTGGATTTGGTTAAGATAAGATAATGGTAAATTAGTTTCTAATTTAGGTAAGTTTTAACTATAGACATTTAGTAAACTATAGTCCCATTTGAGCCTAAATAAACCTATAACTTGTAAGTGACTTATATATTAATGATAGTGGAATTATTATATGATCCCAAAGGAAGAATAAAGTCTATTCTAGTGTGATATCTCTAGTGACTGGAAGAGAAGCAATGATGTAAATACAATGTTCAAACAATATTGTTTCCAACTTCCAATGTCAGGACATATGTGTCAATATATTTGACAGGTAGTTTAAGACAAATAGACTACTCATCATCATGAGGGCATATTCAAAAGAATACCATAAATATTCTCTATGCCAACCTAAAGGATATGTAATGTTTGAGATGGACATTTGTCCAAGAGTACCTTCATGACCTATTTCCCATTTCATTCTCTTGTATTGTAACTATTGTCTAAAGTATGACACTTGGCCTTGTGATCTTTTCACTTCTCTTCTTCTCTCTCTTCTCATATGCTCTATATATGTAAGCCTTTTTGGCTTTGTAATGGATCCATAATTGGTATGGCAAAGCCTTGCTAGTTTTAACATCTCATTTACCTTTGAATAAAGTTTTTTGAAGTTGATTTACTATATAAAATTTATTTCCTAAGTATGTCAAGTGGTTTATGTGGTTGATAGGTGATGAATGTCTTTTCCTTGCTTCCATTCTACTCTTGCATGTATTATGTGGGTGATGTATCTTCTAACATGTTTCATAAAGTGTATGTGTTTTTTAAGTGTCATTAAGTGTGAGAGAGATTAACAGTGTTTAGGATCAAACCTTATTTTCACCCACCTATGGATATGCATAGCAATCTTCCTCTATGAGAAATATTTATGCTAGAAGGACATAGAGTTGAGGTAAGTCTTAGTAGTCTTCTTTATTATTGTAAATGTAAGTGTGTTTTGTGGAGTTATCTTTGGCATATCAATTTCATTAATTTTGGTTGTTTTATGTTTACTTCTTCCATTTTTACCCACAATAATTATTAGTCTAGTGTAGTGTGTGAGTCTAATGATAAATCAAGGGATCTGACCTTTTCAAACCTAGAGATCTATCTCTTGAAGTAGCTTGTCTATTCTAGAGATAGTTCCATGTTATCCTAAATTTGATAAGGTCTACTTGACTTCTATAAAATGCAAATTTAGGCTATAACAACTACATTGAGCTTCATCCCTCTTCAGAGTGTCTGTATTGAGGTAACTCTCTTCACATGAAGGTGTTGAGGATGTCCAACCTATCCCAATAGTGAACATAATTATTTATCATGTGATACATGGAAGGAGGATTAGGTTTTTCACACTAAATTAGGTTTTATAAGCATAACATAGAACTCTAGGTTTTATGTGCATATGAATAGGACCTAAAAACATAGGTGTAGGTGCTCCCAAAAAATAAGAATAGTCCTACAAAGGGGACATTAGTACCACACTTAGGAGAATATACAAGCATGGTTCTATAATCAATATAGGGTGCTACTTTACAATGAGGAAGTAGACATCATAATCCTATTGGTGACACTCAAAATTGCCCATAACTCAACTTTTAGAACCTAAATCATCCATGACAATTAGTTTTGAGATAAGTCGATATTTATTCCTATTTATTATTATATTTAAAAATTCAAATAAGGTAAAATTATATACCAAATTAGTTTTTAATCATCTTAGCCCTTTAATCTAAACATAGGTTTTACATAGCTAAACCCTAAAAGGTTAAATTAACTAGTAGTGTCTGCACATAGTGTAAGGGCATATTTCATGATTTGAGTAGTTAGAAAACTAATACATAATATTTTCAATGACTTTAACAAGGTTTTGAGAAAAATAAATCATAAAATTAGCAATTTCCCTCTCTCTCCCTCTTTTCTTGTCAATTCTAAAAATATTAAGCTCAATATAAATCATTCCTTAGTATTCATATTTGTGTGATTAATGCCCTATTTTCATAGTCTCAATTTCAATAGTTTTATCTTATTTAAATCACTTAAATAATTAAAACATTATGGTTGTCCCAATATTTGTTTTGAGCACAAAAAACCTTAAATATTTCTCCCTTAGAGTTTCATATTTCCTTCTTAGGGTTTCAAATTTATTTTATATTAAGATTTCACATGTGCATTTTTATTTCCCCTTAAAAGGCATTAATTTTGCATTTTTTTTCCCCTAGATTTCTTGGTGTTTTCATTAATATATTATATTCCATCTAAAAACATTAGATCTCTTATACCTATAAGGCATAATGTTAGGTTAAGTGGTGTTGGAATTTATCATAATCAGATTCCTTTGATATAATAACATATCTTTAAGGAATCTATAATGGATAAAATTAATGAAATGTAACTTTCTTTTTCTATTGATGCAAATGTTGATAAAGAACCCATAGATGTAGAGGAACCTATTATTGATGGTATTATACCTAGGCTTGAAAATTTATATGAAGATGATAATGAACATAATAATGAATATCTCGATATATTACATTCTAATGATCTTAATGGTGTATATAATGCACAAGGTGAATCCCTTTCCAATTTTTTAAATTAAATTAATACTCACTCTAATGACTTGGACAAGATCTTTATAATTGTCCTAGATTATAAGAATGTAAATAATGTTAAGGAACCCACATTTGAGGAATGACATGATGATATTTTCAATGGTACTAGTCAAAATTATAGAGGCACAGACTCTAAATTAAGCTTTTTGACCATTACTCCTACTATTAATATTCATATGTTTACACATATGGATACACAACTAGTGTTAAATCATGGTGTAGAGGCAACATAAGTTACTCCTTATATCTCCATGGATATTCCTATGAAACATACTTTTGTGCCTACTAGGCTTGTTATTAATGTCACATCATCTATTACTAATTAATATTCTACCATTACTAATCATGGGATTATCCAAAATATTATCGTCCTTAAATCTAAGGTTTCCCAATGATAACATGGCCTTCATAAAGTGGGTGATTCATCTATTTATCAATCATTATTACCACTCATTTCTTACAACTCATGTCCATTTGAACCACTCATGGATGTACATTATTAAAATAAATCTTCTTCTCATTTTATCTATTTGAGATATTTGTGGCCAACACACACTTATAAATATTCAAATCAATATTTGATACACAATATGGAGGTGGAAAAATGGGCTAAATCTTTCCTTCCATATTACCATTTTTCATATCCCCCAATAATTGATGTGCTCTCTTGATAATTTACAAAATGTAAATGGGTTACAATGTATCTAAATTTATATATAAATTTATCTTAAATTAGGACCATATTGGTACACAAAATATGAATGAACTCTTACTTGGAAGAAATCGAAGGTGGGCCTATGAGAGTCTTCATTACTCTAAACAATGTGCTTGAAATCTAGAACAAAGGAATAAGAGAAACAAGGCCAAAATAAGTGGGGGGAGATGATGAAAACCTAAAAAATGAACCAATAACACCTAATCCAATTAATTATGAATAAATAGATAAGAATACTTAAATCAATATAATTTAATGACTAATAAATACCCAAGGACCATTTTTATATATCAACAAAGTAATATAATGAAAGAGTTTTTTATGTTCTATTTTATTTACTTCTAACATCGAATTTACTTAGTTATAATTCTAGTGGCTCTAAATTTCATTGTTCCAATACAATTAAAAATGGTTTGAATTCAATTAAATTGGTTCCAAATATTATAATTCCAACATTAGTATGTGACACAATTCATCTTGAAGTGAAAACACCTTTTTTTAACCATAAAAATAAAAAAATACAAAAAACTATATATCTTAATGAATAAATAATATAAAATAATGAATTATAATTAAAGGAAAATAGTAATTAGATAGTTTATGCTTGTGATGTTGAATGTGGAATGATATTAAAAATCTGAGTAATGACCTATGTTAGTCCATACCTATGGATTAGGCTACATGTAGTATGTAAAATGGATTAATGAGAACACTAGACGAAAAAAAATATAACAAATAAAAGAGAATAAAACTTAATCAAAGGAGGGACTGTGCAAGATTACAACTTTTAAAAACTTGTGTGAATTACTTTGAATGGGAAATTTTGATTTTTTGTACTAATAACCACTAAAAGAAAGTGGGCCATAAAAAGATTGTTATTATGAAGTATTTAAAATCTCATGTTTGATGTTTTAAAAATGCATTGTTAACCATTGTAGTATGTATGATAAAAAAAATCTATTGGTTCATACCAAATGGAAAAGATGAGTTATTAAAATGAAGAACACCTTATTAAGTATAGATGATAACATTAGGTCAAAATCAATAATATGTTACCAAGTATAAATTCTAGAGGCATACATTCTACATTAGGTTTTAATACCATTACTCTTATTATTACTATTCATATGTCTACACTTATTTCTACACAAGTGGTGCCCAATCATGGTGTAGAGGCAACATAAGTTACTCATCATATCTCTATGGATATTCCTATGCAACACAATTTTGTGCCTCATAGGTAGCTATTAATGTCTCATAATTTATTACTAATAAATATTATATTAATACTAATTAGGGGATTATCCAAACTATTCTCAACCTTCAATCTAAGGATTCCCAATTAGAACATGGATCTTGAAGAGCAGGTCATTAATCTATTTTTAAATCATTATTACCCAACCCGTTTGCCCTATAGATTGTTTATTATCCTTTTCCTACATTATTTTCTCCCCCAGCCTTACACTTTATGCTATTAAATGTGTTCCTTAAAAAAAAATTATAACTTTACATGCAATGTACATAGATTATTCTACTTATGATAAATATTTGGCTTAGATTTTCCTTAGAGTCTTAAGGACTACAGTTTCCAATGGTTATATGATTTTCCTATAAAAAAGTTATATTCTTTAATTCATTTGGTGGATCAATTACTAGTTCACTTTTTTATCAATATTAATAATAATGTATCATACCCTAAAATTACAACACTTAAAAAAGGACCTAATGAGCCCGTTAGTGAGTGTGTGTGATATGGGGCCTAGGTGGTGTCCTAATGGACAACCTAAATAATTATGGTTAAGTGAGTTATGAATATTGAAGTTAACTATGATTGATAGAGAATAAGAATTAAAATTCAAAAAATATCATCTAAGATAAGCAAGAGATGTCAACCACATTAGAACATAATATCAAAGTTATATTTTGTTATATTTTGTACAATCTGGTAGATTATATGTCTAGTGCCTAAATATATTATTCTCTATTTATACCACTATAATGATATGCTGACCTAAAAATAATTAATGTATATATTATTATATAATATAATAAGATGAATCATTGGTTCAAATATTTCAAGGGTTGGTAACAACTACTCTATAATCGCTAAGTGTGGTGACATCACTAACAACCATTATTGGTGCACAAATTATTACAAGACAAACATTGTTAGAGTTGTGAAATAATGTAAAAGTGACTTCATAAGAAACCAAATCACATATTGGTGTGGAACCTATGGACGTAGTTGGTAATGTAAACTTGATGCTCTATGTGATATTATAGTTATATGTAATAAAAATTAATGACCCAAATCCTTCTTGATCAATGGGATTCATTATAAGAATATGTTTTGTAAATTGAAAATCCCTATTGTTGATAAAATTTTTAAATACATGTTCAAGTATATATTCCTTACTCCTATACACAATTCAATTATGTTTAGATGTTTTTAATTTTCTGATGACATGTGTCATATGGAAAAATATTATGAAGTTAGATTACCTACTATGAATAATCTATAATATGGGACTTTCCCTAAAACATATTATAATTATATGTTTCAATGAAACACTTTTTTAAATTCTAAGGAAAATGATATCAAGATAGAGGATAACATGATGATAAATGGAATTTTAAATCCTAGTAATAGGTTATCTTATTAGATCCTTAAAGGAGGAAATCTAAAGGATTATCAAAACATCCTCATAAGGTATTATAGAAAATACATTAGTACAATCTCATATCTCTCCCTTAACCCATGGAGGTTGTTTGATTTAAAAATAAAAATGTCACAATTAAATATTGGTCATACGTCAATACATTTGCATGCAATAGTGAATTAATATTACTACAAATAATGAGATCTAGGTTCAATAATGTCATATTGGTGATTGAAATTAACAACTTTTTGATTGAATTACAAAATTAAATAAATTATTATAATAAAACAAAGAGTAATCTACTCTAAAATTAGTCTAATTAAATAATTTAGATTCACAATATACTCTTATATTGTTATATTATGAAAAATGCTAAACATAGAAAGTACAATGCCAAAGAGCAATTTGCATTCTCAAATACCAAGAAGAGAAAATACTTATTTTATGAACAAAAATAATTATTATTCAAAGTGAAAAAGTGGTATGTCTAAAGATCTGGATACTATCATCAAGTTTTTAAAATTGGCTTTTTATCTATCTCAACACTTCCTCAAAATAAGGACACTATCATCGATGATTTTATCCTAAAACTGAAACTTTTTTCTATGGTGAAGTACATGAGTCTTAATTAAATTCCAAATGTGCCTTTTAGATTTCACTATCACATTGAAAATTTCCTATCTAGACCTCACACACAAGTTTTCAATATAAATGTGTGGCTCAAATCCTAGGTCCTCTGATTATGGCATCTAATCTTGAAAAAAAATGGTTAGTAGGATCAAGTGAAGTCGATCTAATCTCAAATATAAATCTAACAATGATAGTTGCCTACATATCCATATACTATAAATATGGTTTCATACCTATGTATTTCTCCCCCTTATGTGAGCTTGTGTGTGAACAATCTTGTAATATACTATATTCAAGTACATGTAGTGATCTAGCTTGAAACTTGACAAATACCACTCATGATTTATATTTTTAATGCTTCAAACATGTGTGTGTGTGTACAGATATACATATGTGTGTGTGTGTGTGTGTGTATGGTTATGACCTATTATTTATAATATCAATTTGGGCCTTATATCTATATAGATATAGGTCAAAGGAAGGGCGTCCTTGGCCTATCTAGATATATGGCCCAACATTATACTATAAGTAGTAGGTCATCACCACACACACACACACACACACACACACACACACACACACACACACATGTATGTATGTATGTATATGTATATATATATTTACATACATATACATATACATACATATAAACATATACATACATGTGTGTGTGTGTGTGTGTGTGTGTGGTAGTAGCCTATGTCTAAGTAAGCATATACCATTGACACAAAATTGTGTCAAGCATCATGAAAATTTTAACACATTTTTTCCAATGCCAAAACATAAAAATATGATAGTGTATGAAGGAGGATATATAAATTAGAATCCATGATGAATCTCTCACAAAGTACTATGAATCAAGCCAACCCAATTTTGGTATACTCAGGATGTAGACTTGAGGAAATTAATGTGTAAATAATTCCTCCAACACAAACATGAAAATAAGCAAAAATAAGTTGTATATATATTTCCCTCTAGAATTTCATCACATGATGAAAAAATTAATGCACAATATGGTGATCTAAAAAAAAACTTAGTGTCTAAAAAACATAAATAATGTCTAAAAATACCTTCACTTACCTAGGTATTTGTAAGAAGCTTACCATTTCCAATCATTTTTTATAGGTTAGGTCTGACATCTATTAGATTGGTGATTGAATTAGTATGAAAATCCTATAAATTAAGTATTTTTTTTTAAACTTTACAAAAATATTCCATTAACACTCTAAAGTTCTTTACAAGTTAATATTATATCACTTCTTTCAATTCTTTGATAGGAGATATGATTATTATTATGATGTGTTTTTATGAAATCTTATAAATAATATTTTAAAGTTTGAAATTTTTATTTTGGGACTGTAAATAGGGATCAATGTAATTCATTTGGTATGTTGTAATTTTAGATTTTAGATATTTTATAGGTTTAAAAGAATCATTTCTATCGTAATGAGAGGAAATTTTTAGAGGATTTATAAGACCATTCTTTTAGTCATCCACAATAATTATTCATGTATATTATACATTTGATCTTATATGGATAGATAGATTATTTTTTTAGTGGAATATACTCCACAAAATTTTCCCCTAAGGTAGTTACAATATATGAAATAGTGAATGGGGTAATGGGTTTGAATTAGAAGTAGGTTTTGATAGGTTTATAATTAGTACCTAATATATTAGAGGCTAATAAGAATTTATAATATGAATCAAATGAGGATAGCCAAAATCATACTAAGGTATTAATAGTTTTTTTATTTTTTCCTTTAGAATTTTATCATAGACAAAAGCTCACTTAAAATACATAAAGTTAGGGTGCACCTATAATGTATTTTTCACTATTCCAATGATAGATATCAGTTTGATTCCAATATGGTCCTAACTTTATTTCAATATATCTATAACTAAAAATTAATTTTACTTTTAGATGCTAAAATTTGGTCTTTGGTACTTGACAATGACAAGATTAACACACATTTACCAAGCATGGATTCAAAACTCAAATAATGTCCTAATCTTCCATTCTTTCAAACTTGTATGTTATCTTATGAGTCAATCCATTCATTTTTTTGTTACACACATATGAAAATATTATTTATATTTCAAAATTGATAAATATTTTTCACAAACATCTCTAGAATCTTAGTTAAGTTCACATATACACATGTCAGTTTTGTTAGATTCAATTAGTATCGTCAATCAATACTTACATGATCTAGTGAGTATCGACCCTCTCCCCAATAATGAATATTTTATATTTAATAAAATTCACCTTAGGGTTATCCTATTTTCCTTGTGTGTCGATATTGTGATAAATTAATTAAATGGACCCATATATAAAAAAAATTGTCTCATTCAAAAAGGGACTTGGCACTTATCGGGAAAACATCCATATACTATTGCATATTGAGAAAATATTACCTAGTATTCCCAAATTGGTAATGTATTACTATGAAAAATCACAATACAAGTATGATACACTTTAAATCCATGTTAAATTAAGCCTTTTCAAGTATCAAACCCAAATCATTAGTTACATGCATATAACGAAGGAGAACAATTACATAATCACACTAGGTGGGAGAACTATGTGTGTCTTAGTTTCCTTCATTGAACCATTGGAGACATATATAGTGGTAAATAATTAAATGGGGGTGATTGAGGTTTACTTATCCCATTAAAATTTCTTCGGTTCTTCATGTTTCTATCCCCTACAAGTACACCTAGGGTTTCAAGTCAAAGGAGACTCATTTTTGAAGCTACACAAACTATTAGTGTTTAGGATAAAAAATATGGTTTGAGAAAATATAGGTGTAGGTGATCATAAATTCATTATTTCTTACTTCCAAATAGGTTATTACTTACAAAAATGTCAATATCATCCAACAATACTGACCCTATATGTAAAAACTAGCCCTATGTATATAGAGTATTAGTTATAAAACCAAACTAACAACATGGTTACTTTATCTTGATCTTTACCTATATAATACAATTAAAGTTAGACAACCACCCAAAAAATCTTGCTCGTCTCTTTTTTTTAATTCAATATTTTATCTTAATTAGATTAAATAAATCCTCTTAATTTAAAATAGGGTAAAACATACTTCAATTTGTGATAAGAACACTAAGAATTCACATAGATTTTCTAGACACTACATGAATAATAATAAAGAGAGAACATAATTAAATCTGAGATTATTGCCAAGAATTACAAACATTGTAGAGAGATCAAGAAATCATTACAAAACTTATCATTTTCTAAATCCAATATTTCTTATGGAACATTTTTGGCATTTGACCTAGTTTTTTATGTCATTGGAATTATTTTAAGTTGAAATTTATTTATTTTCAATACATTATTATTCATTAGGGGATTGATAATTAGGTCACACTTAAAACCCCAAATAACCCACAATATAGGCTGTAAAAAAACTCATTATTTTATTTGAGTTTCTAATATTGTTTCTAATTTAGAGCAATGAGAAAAGAGTTATTTTTTATAGGTTATATGTGTCACAACACAAAGACAAAGTGAAGGAATATAATACCTAGACTACACAAGCATAGTTGTCAAACTAGTTTCAAGTGTCTATTTGATTTTGGAGCAACCCAACACTTTGTAAATCAATAACTTATCATTTTAAAAACTTTGTAAAACCTTTTTATCTCATTTGAACTTGTATTTTCATATTAAAATTTGTTTGACTATCATCACATATTTAAAATATACCCCTAAATTATATTAGAATAGGCTACTTGTTAATTATGAAATATCAGTTAAACATTATTTATCATTTTCATATATTTACTATAAAAAAATAAGTTATGTGTTACATGTACCTAAAACCAATGTATTCCCAATACCTCAAGGGATGCATAGTGGCTAGTCCCTACCTTTATGTCAAATAGTATATTACATTTGATCTTTGTGTAGTTGAAATCAATGTAATAACATGAAATAGGTAAAAATAATTTTTTTAACAGTCAGTGTGACATAATGCCAACTTCAAAACAAGTTTAGGATCTGAAACTAGAGCTAAAAATTCATATAAATGATAAATTAAAATTTTAAATAAAAACTGATAATTAACCTATATATACTATTGAAATAAATTTAAATTGGTTACTATTTGTTAACAGAAATGAAATTAAAAAATATGAAAAGTTATTTCTTTTGTTGACAAATATAGAAAAATATAATTACATAGTGATGGAAATTTTGGTAACAAAAAAAATATATAAGTTTGAGATGGGAGTCCTTGAGTATTCAAATATATAAATAAATACTATCAATAAAGGAAAAAGTATTGAACTTTAGACTAGATTCACAAAAACCATTCACATTTTGTAACAGAAATAAAATGTAGTATATTTATGAGATGTAAGTTCTCCATAGTTAGTAATGTTAGTAGATGTTCATCTTATTCATGTAGGAAAGCTAGGTCTTTATTTGTATAATCCTTATATATGAGTCCTCCATAGGTATAATAAGTGTTTATCTACACATTGAGAGGCAATGAGTTGAAATTAGTCAATAGTGTGTAGTTTCAAAGCTATAAAAAGAAAGAAAAAAATTAGAAGAAGATTATATACCTTAGTTTTTGTTTAATACCTTAACATGTAGAATGAATTTTTGTTCATTAAGAGTAAATTTTTCTTACAATGAAAATCCTATTAGCAAATAGATATTACTTTCCTTGTCTATGAGACAGTCATTCTATGATTTTTTTGTGAATGTAGGAAGAATTGTTTTCAATAGCGGATCTAAAAGATTACATTGTATTTTAGTATTTTTTTTATATTTTAGATTAAAATTCAAGTGATGGTGATATGCATATGGAGTTTATTTATGGCATGAAGTAAAATTGAAAGTTGTGGTGTGGGTAGGTTGTGCTTATTGAAATGTAGAACTACAACTATTACAAGTGAGCTAAAACAACATTGAATATATATTGGAAATTTTAAATGAACCTTCAACCTCAAAGACATCAGATTGGAAGTGTTATAATTTAATATCTTGAATTTAACTGCATGTTGAGAAGATAAATGCAGATTATGAACTTGAGTGTTAGTCAAATCATGTAACATACCTCTATTATTTTGTACAATAATGTAGACAATTATTGGATGAACTTTTTATATTTTAATGGTGTGATGAATTTTGATTAAGTGGATTTGAAAGTGCATTTAGAGCTAGGGTGTACAATGAGATTTTTGAACAAGTACATTGGAATTTTTTAGCTTGTATTTTTTGTTCAATTATAAGGAACAAAGCCTAAAAATTTCCATATAGGTAAAGCTACAAAGTCAAGATAATAGTTTAAATATTCTAATGTAATAATATATATTTGAAAATCTAAATTATATTAAATAATAAAAGCATACCTTTACAGTATCATGTTTGGTATTTCCATATTTTATTTCCAGAATAAATTGCATTCCAATTTTTTGAGTGCATGTAACAATTAGGGTGATTATGGTATTTGTATAGGCATCGATGCTAGTTGCCATCTGGTGGACCATGGAATATGGGATGAACTTATATTCTACACAAATAAATGGTATGTTCTCCAATAGACTAAATTCATTGAGAAATAGTATTGTATCACAAAATCCATGATCATAATTTGTTTTGGGAGAAATACCAAAATGTGATATATGTATTACTTTTATAGGATGAATTTTTTGTTCATGTATGAAGATAAGGCTATTAGGTATGTTAATAACAACATTTATTTCACCTTTAAAATTTATGAGATCTACACATAACAGTTTTTCACTATGTTGTCTTTTTAACAATGTTTTGCATGTGACAAGGACATCACCTTCAAAAACATATCCTATTTTATAGTTACACATCTCATAGATCTATATAAAATCAAATGAATTTAGGGTTTCACTATTAAAAAAAAAGCTATGATGTTAGTGTATATAGACATAAAAGGAGATGGAGTTTTGAAAAAGTACAATGTTGTTAGTGCTTACATTTTCACTTATCGTGCTTGTCTTCAATTATCTTCAATGCTTTTAGATTTCCTCTTCATGTTGCCTATGATTATGTAATTAAATTGAAAAAAAAAGTGGAAATATATTTAGGTATATGAAAATGTATGTTGATATGGAAAATATGATTAAGCAATTTGTGAAAGGATGTTATTACATGAATTTTGTATTTTTAATCTTAGATTAATATAGATGCATGTTACATAAGGCTAAACAAACAATGTCATTATCACTCTAATAATAATCTACTTTGAAAATGTGTTGTTTTTGTATTTCAACATTCAACCATACATGATCAATAATTATTGTGGGCAACACATCTTATTTTTCCATAAAAAATCACATTTTATGGGTTGTCATGTGTCACTTGATTGCTTTTAAATTTAAATGTTGTTTTGTAATGTTGATATTGAAGTCATATAATATAATTGTATTTTGTGTTTAATGTGTATATGTGACTACATCATCGATAACATCTATGATATTTGAGATTATTTAATTTGGAGTTGCATATAAATTGATAATTATAGTTTGGTAGATACCATTTATGATAATTGCTTTCAATTATTCAACATTACTTCTTATGTATTGCATTGTTTTTGAAGTGGAAATGTATTTTTTATTAAAATCATGATTCCATGAACATGATGCATTGAAATTTAATGGAAATGTTCTACTAAATTAATTGATGTAATGTTTTTAATGTGTGTCTCTTGTAAACACAATATGTATGATTAAATGATGTCATAATCACTAAGCATGTATTGCATATGTGATTGTAAGCTTTTTATATTCATTGATGAGATGAGAATATGATTACTAGTATTTAAATCATGTAAAAAATCTAGTTTTTATTTTTCATTGATTTGTAGGTGTAAGATTTATGCAGTTACCTCTTCCTTGATGTTGAAATTTGCCATTGTTAAAGGGGATAACAAGTAAAATGATTCAATCACTTTTATGCATGGAAATTTCATATATGTTATCCTATGATATTTGATTCCATATATGTCAAATTTAATTCCATCCATTGTGATCCTTTTAAATATGTGTATTGTTCGTGCATGTGCAAGTGTTATTGAAAATTGTATTCGAATTATCTGGAACCATTCTTGCGTGTGTTTTGTATAGGTTTATCAACATGTAATATGGGTGTCCAATACTATGGAATGGAACTATGATATAATTTATCTATTTTTTGTGCATTTTTGATGACCAATATGATGATTATTTAATTTTATCCATAGTACATTCATATCACTTTCAATGTTATGGGTTTTAAATGTCTCATCCAAGCCATTAACAAACCCATCTTGCCAGTATAGATTTCAACTAGCATGTTATATTTCAATTAGATGATATTGATAAGCATATACATATTCCAAAATGATTTTTTTCCTTCATATCCAAATTCTTGTTCATTAATGGCATGGATGGTGATACTATTCCCTAGAAATATTGATAGCATTGTAGCATTGTGTTTTTTACATCATCATTTTTATAAAAGATATATGGGAATATTGGAATATTAGGGGCTAGTCATAAATAATTCTAATTGATATAGGATATGTCATCATCCATTTGATATGCTATGAAAAAATTATTAATAAATGATACAAAGTTATTATTACTTTACCACATTTTTACTTGTAATTCATAGATTTTTACATGTTTTTAAATATTCAAAGATCAAAGAATCATGTACTAGTTGTAATTGGTAAAAGTATCCAAATAAAATAATATCCTAATTTATGAATTAGCTTAAAATAATATGCATTATATCTATGATCCTTTTGTATATTAAATACAAGAACCGTGAGCCTCCCAGCAATGTATCATCTATGAAAAGGAGTTGTAGTTGTTTGTAGTTCTTTGATAATGTGTTAAGAATTTTAGAAGTGTACTAATTTATAATTTGTTAAAATGTAAGAGGAATGTGGAATGAAATGTGACTCCTCTTGCATTGTGTGTTTCTTTTCAAGTGTATGCCAGTATCAATCATTTTGTCTTAAGTAGGTCACTATTAATAAACTTATTATATAAATAGATCAACATCTCATATATAAATTTTTATGTAAAGTATTGCCCATGCTTGTACCCCTTATTAAAAATATGTATATTAGTGTTGATGGTTTTTTTCTATTTTTTTCATTACTATATCTTTTACAATTATTTATTTTTCTTTGTTCAAAGACCATCTTCTTTCGTAATAGTCATTATTATCAAAAATAACTGGGTGTTTACGTATTTCAAATGGTCTCACATCATATTTATTTTTCCCTAATTCTTGGAAAAATTATGAATCATATTTTATATCATAGTCTTCATGGGAAAATTCATTGTCGTAAGCATTTAAATTTTTATGTTGGACATTGTTATTGTAGGAATCAACATTGTCAACAAAATTGTTGATTTTTCCCCAAGTAGAGTTCATACAATGTTGTACTCATTTTTAGGATGTATTTTTCATGGAAATCATATGCATAATTCCATATTTCAAATCATGCTTCATATTATTTTCATTTTATGTGAAAGTAATAAATAAAAATATTTTTTTCTCTATAATGATTTTCAATATCAAGATGTTTTTTGTACTTGATGTATCTTACAACAAGGGCAAAAAATATTTCATGGATTGTTTTACTATTTTTCCTATATTTATAGACAAATTTAGTGATACAAACTTGAGCCATTACTTCTAGTCATTGATCATAGTAATTTATTATATATTTACATAAAACATCTTTTGATTCATTATGTTTGTGGACCAAAAGTGTTGATGGTTTTATAATGAATCTACATTCATCTGATGGAATTACATTTATGAATATGCATTTTATAGATAAACTACTCAATGACAATGAAAAAACTATGTGAATATCCTATTGATCATACATATGTTGTCTATTAATTAATGTGTTTCCAAGGTTACATATTATCTTAATAGCATATATATTTGTAAGTTGGTGTTGTTTGCATATTTGCTCAAATGATTTTGTCATTTATGTATTGGGTTTTGTCATGTAGGATGTATACTAAAATGATGCATCATAATCATTGATAAAAAATTGTGCATCTTTATTTTATTTCCATAAGTGTGACATTATTGAAAAATATGTTTGTCCATGCATGTGATGGTTTTCATTTCAATAAAATTGTTGGCTATTTAAGTGCACTTTATATCACTTCTATGTATTAATTTTAATTTGTTTTTAATTACGGTAAAAATATGTCAAATGTTATAGAATGTTCATAATGTGTGGTTTCCAAACTAGCATAGATATGCACTGAATTTTTGATGCCCAATTTATTTTCCTTTGTACATGGTTCAAGGATAATTGTTCTTGTCAATGGTGGAATAGGAAAATTATATCTACAATATGTTTTTAAGTTTTTATTAAAAATTCTAGTATGGTGGTGTTCATGTAATTTGGATATGTTTGAATTAAGTATAGTTGTATCCCAATTTATTAGTTATCAACAAAGCTTATAATGTCTAATTTTATGTCCTTTCTATAAATCGGTGTAAATTATGTCCACAACATAAAATGCATGTAACGACTACCTCAATTATAAAATTTTGTGAATGATAAATGATCTCATAAGCACAAAAAAAAAGATTCATCTTTTTATATTATTTTCAACATTTCATTTATCCTATGTGTATAGTATCATGTACATGTAACAAGATATTTTTTAATCAAGAAAGCATGATCATATGTATTAAATATGTTGGATTTGTTTGTTTCATTTTGCTTTAGATGGCTATTATGAAATTTAAACAATACATTTTTAATTGGTTCCCAATAATGTTTAGCACTTGAGAATGTAATAAAAAAATGTTAGTGGTACTAACTCAGATCATTGCAAAAGTCTTTTTTTCTTAGTTTTTGTAATTAATCTGGTGATATTTGTATTTTTTTGAAATCAATACATTTAATATTATATTTTAGTAGTATTATATATTTGGTATATATTTGACATATTTTTATAGAATCATTCTTCATTTTAATTTTGATTTTCTACTTCTCACCCACATTTTCACCATCACCTGGTCAATTATAATTTCCATTGCCTTGAAAAAAAATTTATGGTATGATATGTAAATGCATGATCTATGTTTTACAATTCCCATTGAATAATTTTGGCATATGAAAATATAGTTGTTATGTTTGGAAAGTTCATTTTTTATGTATACATGTCTTTAAAAATTGTAAGTGGTTGTTGGCACTTTTCTAATGCAACTTAGATAATTTTATCTTCTAAATTATGAATACAAGTCAACTCTATGAATCCATGTATCATGGTTGAAGTGAGAACATTATATTCTTCACTTTTTATTTCCCTACTTATCAAAGTCTCTGTTATACATTGTTTCATGCTATCATTAGTATGTACTAATTGTTTTTAATATTTTACAATTTTGACATTTTGTGATCAATACAAATTTATCTTACACAATTTTTTTAAAGAAATAATGATTATATTTAGATGAAACCTTATTTTTTGGTATGCATGTTTGGATTCTAATTTTATATTTAGTTCCAAAGAAATTTCTGATGTTTCATTTCTCAATTATGGTAATGATTTTTGTATTATGTCAATTTTCAATGGCACATTGATGATTGTGTGAGTTAATCTAATATATAGATTTTTGTATCCTATTTATCATATCTATGCAAAAGTAATCCATCATGAAACAAGATGATTTTCAATACCTATTATCATTTTTACACATGTTAAAGACATATTTAACCAAATGTGTGTAGGAGATGCAAATTTTTTAACAATCCCATTTTTTAATGAAGTATTGCATTTAATGCATTTTTTCTATCATTATTTCATTTGTCTTTGTCAATTTATCTGATGTTTCTTTTTCTAATTGATCGAAATCTATAATGCTATAGTTGAAGATCAATTGGATGAACAATGAACATGCATGTTTTGGTGTGTATCCTATGTATTTTATGAATTTATTTATTGCATTAATTTTTTTGTTTCATGCAATCCATTTCAAGACACAAAAAGATGTTGTTGATGTCTTTCTTAGTGCATTTCTTATGTTCTCTTGAATGTCTTGTATATATTTTTTTGCATATTTCCTTTAATTTGTTTGAAAGTGTGAAAATTTGTTGTACCTATGTTTCTCAATCCTATTTATTTCCTATTGAAATTAGGAATAGCTATTTTATTATG
Source organism: Torreya grandis (assembly GCA_037957365.1). NCBI lineage: Eukaryota > Viridiplantae > Streptophyta > Pinopsida > Cupressales > Taxaceae > Torreya > Torreya grandis. The sequence continues at coordinate 483,087 of JARHVA010006997.1, forward strand.
ATAATTTCTCATCAATGGCTCATAGTGAATATGGTTTTTATCTTCTTCAAAGAAGATTATGCTATAACTATTTATGGTTCAAAATGATTTATTATACATCTTAACTATACATGTAATAAAATCTGACCAAAAATATATATCTACATTTATAACTATGGATATCCACTCAAAGAAAAAATCACCTCCTTTATTTTTGCTTTCATTAAAGGGATTTCCCTAGTTTATAATATATGTAGGCTAATTTGAAATATTAGTCATCTTTTGTATTATGTTGTGTCCTAATTTTGTTTCTATGAAGCATACTACTTTTTTATTTTTGAACAATATTTCATTACAAAATGATTGTGCAAGATAGCTATGCAGACATTGTAATGTCAAATCCAAATCTATCAATTAAAAAATTGAATTAAATAAGCTCTCACCAAAATTAAAAATACATAGAGAAAGCCTATAAAAGTTATTTATTTCTAGTTTAGTGACATGGTAATCAAATATGGTTCCATCTATTTTCACATATTAGACAATCAAATATGTATCAGTGACATAGGGTATTGACTATTTTTTTAGTATCATGGCTCATAATGGACATAAATAGAATTTTTATCATAAAACAATATTGAGTATGAAAGTTTTTTAAAAATATTAATTGATTCAAAGGTAGTTTTTTTCCTTGTAGAGGACCATATGGATATTTGTATGTTGAGCTATCTAGCTAGACAATGTATACAAAAGATGTCTATCCATAAACTAGATTCATCACTAGGGAAATCATGACATGCATATAATTTAATTTTATATAAATATGTTTCAATATCATGTATTCCATGTAGTATGTATATTTCATAAATATCTAATTCTAGTTCATACAAATTAATTGCAATTGGACCACCAATATGCAATTCATTTAATAAATAGTCGATGGTCATATTTATTAGTTCTAAGGGTGTATATTAAAAATTTAATAGCACATGGAATGTATCAAATGGAAAATCACAAACACTTTAGTTAAATACTACACCATGGAAAAGATGGTGTTCTACCAAATCATGATCAATGTTATTGTATTATGTCTTTTTTCTATTGCATACCTCTCTATAATTATTGGTTTCTTCAATGTTTCACTATTTCTCCTCTTACATATTTTATATAAGAGTCCATTTATTTTATGTAAAAAAAACTATAGATATATGATAATGCACATACTTTTATTTTATTAATAAGGTGTGTTGGTTTTCATAACAATTGGCTATTACAACTTATGAAGATGAAAATAGAGATAAGCCTATTTTAGTCACATAAATTATCATTTTAATGCAATGAGCGTCATTTAAGACCACCCTATCTTTAGCTTAGCCATAGACCTATATTAGGGCCTTTTTTTATCATTTTCTAGATTCTATATGTGTTTAGCCCATGCCTCGATATACCAAGATCTAAATTGAGACATCACTTAGGCATATTTGATCCCTATTCACATGTGCCATCCACCTAGACAATATTATGGCCACATTAGTCTATGGCATAATGCATTATTGGCAAAGGGGGAAATGATATTGACCCTTAGCTTCCCTTTACCCTAACAGATTTATTTCCACATCTTGAAGCATCTTAGGTTTATCCTAGAATTATTTCATGTCTTGAAAAACATCAAAACACTATATAAAGACCAATCTCATTCATTTATCAAATAGATGGAACTTATCATGAACAAGCTAAAAAATAATTGTGAAAATCAAGGTTATTAATCCCTATTTATATATACATCTATCTTGAGCATCCCAAAGCTCAGTTTTACTCAAATTTTAAGCCTTAATTCACACTCAAAATAATTATAATTGGTATTCATACTTAGGCATAATAGCATCACAATCACTTGCACTATCACTTAGATTAGGAGAACTACATTGGGCTTGATCGCCTTTAAAGTTATTATTATATAGGCAGTGCTCAACACATGGGGTGTTGAGGTCACACCCAACCTGACCTACTAATTCCACTCTTCTGCCACTTGTGTTCATCAAAACCATAGAAAGAATGGAGTCTTAGGGTTTCATAGTGAAATTAATCAAGGTATAGAATAAATAATGACCCAGGTCTTGGTTATGTAGGCACATGATTCCCAAAATAGAGTGAAGGTTTGCCCATAATTTCACTTTTTCACTTGCATAGTGTCATTATTGCTACACAATATGTATATAACACATTATGATATTGATAAAGAGGGCCACACTATTATCTAAAGAGGGCTATGACACATGTTCTTCATTGATGACACTCTTCCCTACTCTTACATCACTTCACAGTTTGCCACTTGTCCATCTCAGTCATATTTTCCAACTAAGAACATATTTTGTAATTCATTTATATTTATATATTAATCAAATAAATCAATTATTATGCAAATCAGTGGTTTTTGATACTATAGTATGTTATTCCATGATTTATTAATCAGTTATTTATCAACCTATGGTTACATTACATAATCTTAAAGAATATAAATCATTTCGTGAATTTGAATTACTTCAAATAGTATGCTAACCCTAGCCTATCTTTAGGGTTTATGTTTCCATCCTTCTCAAACCTCATACTCAAATTTTAAATCACTATGTCTTTTGGCTTTTATATTGTCTAATCATGATAATTATGATAGATGTTATTTATTACTTTCTTATGAAAAGCTTCATAATATCTCTATCATCTTATCTTTCTCTTATGTGGAATTCAATCAAGATGTATATCATTACACATATAAGTCATATAATACATAAGATAAAACATGTCACCTAAAATTAAAAAATATCCTATAGATGCCTTTTTCTCTTTGGTACACTTTGAATCCTTACCTATCACTACTAGACATAAGAGAACATCACTGGTTTCACTTATCCATCCTACTTCACAACCCTACACATCTAACTACTATCTTGCTCCTACTACCAGTTTTATGCTCATAGTAGACCCTGTAGTCCATGACATGATGTTCACAAGGGGTTATATATATATATATATATATATATATATATATATATATATATATATATATATATATATATCGATGCCCCTGCAACATATATCAATCCATTATATATATATATATATATAGATATATAGATATATATATATATATATCGATGCCCCTGCAACATATATCAATTCATTTTAGATATTCTACAACATTCCTACACATACAAAGATGTCTTGTATACAACATTATGTGACACTAGGGTACTAAGCACAACAAACCCTACTTATGTTGATTCTATAATCAATATTATTAAATGGATTGAAGAGTATATTTCCTTTTAAAAATAATATCTCCCACCTAAACAAATCATATATCGACATCTACCTCTTTACATCCAATTGTGAATTATATATGTTGGTGTCAAGTGAGTGTTAGTTGACAATGGATTGGGATTAAACATTTTTAATGTCTCTTTTCTCTGATTTATTAATATACATTCTAAGGATTTGGATCATTATTATATGAACATATAAGGATTTGATAATATCATATGAAATTTTTTGGGTTAGATAACATTAAATTTTACATTGGGACCTATAATGCTACCTAAAACATATCAAGTTATTCCAAATGATCTTTATTATAATATTTTTATTAGGAGATCTTGGATTCATGATATGCACACATTCCCCTTAAATGTACATCCATGTTTAAAGTTTCATTACCAAGTTTATATACATATGCCCTATGGATCATGAATTATTCAAATATTATCAAAATACATAGCCTACACATAACTATATTCCTCACATGGATTTTTATACAACACCTATACAATTTATAATTTAGAGTTAACATATGACTCCCATAGACATCTTGGTTGTACATGATAATAAATTTATTTATCCTTTTATAATAAAACATTTAAAATAGATGTGATACATAGGAAAAGGCCCCAAAAGACATGAACAAAGAATTCTTAATCTTGTTGAGGCTTCTGATAAAAAAGGCAAGTAATGACTCAAATATAAGGTTAACACATCTAATGCTAAGTATTCTCACCATGATTATAAACATATAGTAATTTGTCCACCTATTCTCTATATAGACAATAAAATAAATCATATCTCCGCACTCTCATTTGTGTACCCCTATCTTATTGATAATACCATTTATCTAATTCTACTCATTTTTAATGAATTCACTAACAATGAATCTCTCTTATAATTCTTAGGGGAATATGAGGATATCACTACCTTATATCATAATAATAGGTTTCCCCATTCCATAGATTCCCATGCATATTTTGTTGAGAGTTCATATATTTTAAATGATATCTCAATCTATAAAGATGGCACCCTACCTATAATACCTTAAATTGTTGATTGGTATACATTACTTAATGAACAAATAGTTGTATTAAATTATGGTAAAAACATTTATCCTCACATAATATTATTAGATACCACCCTATGTTAATAAGAGGATACATATATTTGATATACTCTAAAGGAATTCCCTAAAAAATGTTCTTGGTCCTACTCAGATATACTAGGCATTGATCCTTCAATCATAGTACAAAGGATTACACTCTATCTAGATGAATCCAAGTTACACAAAAATAAAAATTAACAACTCCAAACATAGATTCTATTAGTATGCCTCAAATATTAGTTAAGCTACTAGTGCAGGTGAGGTCTACTTCTATAGTATTACCATGTATACACACTCTCCCATGGAGATCTTTGTTAGAGACACACATGTGTCAGAGGCATGTTGTAGATTATAGGGAACCTCTTTATACCCCATTCCCACTCAAATTAGTGTTACTGAGTCCCCAAATAAATCCAAATAGGGCTTGCATGTCATTTAAAAATTATTCTACTTGATGGGTCCATAAGAGTCCCACATCACGGGCTAGTTCAGTCAGCTCCATAGAAATTTATAGCCACACTCTAATGTTGGTTTCATCTATATATTCTTTAGTAAATCTAGTTCCTAGATATTATATACTCCCTTGCACATCACATGTGGTTACTCTTCCTTTTTTTTGATAAAATTCATCTTCATAGTGAGTTTCTTACAAGACTCATTGGTTAGTATGTTCCCATATTACTTGTACATAGTTTCATTATTTCAATTGACTTGTACATAGTTTATTTTATCTTTATCCTTGTACATATTTTCATTTTTATGTTTCTTGTACATAATTTATACTCAAAAAATATAAAAAAAGAAAATATTTTCAAGAACATTCAAAATATTGCTCAAAAAATACAAATTTCAGATTGTATGCATTTTCATGTTTACATTCGTTCCATTTTTCAGGTACTATATATGTTATCTATGTTAGTTTAGTAAATTTTATCATACATACATGATTCACTTGTTCCCTTCTAGTGTTCACAGATTACTATAGGACTCCAATCTTCTACAAAAATATAGACTTTCTACAATTCACCCATCAAGGGAACATACACATATACACCAATTCAACATTGATATATTAGCCCATTGGGGACATCATACATCACTTCTAATTTGCCAAGTTATATATTTCTATACTCCATAATACAAATTTGGCATTGATTGTATCTTCATATTGATCATCTTATACTACACTAATTTTTTGTTGATTACTAATACTATAGACTCAGATTATATACATATTTGCTCTTATATGGATTTGTATGACATTATTATGCATACTTTCATTTATAGCCATACTAGCCTATATGTGATTATGTTTCTTTGCTTCTACTTCAACTTGAGGTCATTTAAATATGCCATTATTCTTTCATTGATTTTATGCTTTGGACATGTGCCCATGTCCTTGTGTATGATTTTTGATTATGTATATGGACATTTGAACATGTCCTTCCATATGGATATAAGCCAAACTTAAGTGCTCTTTTGTGTATGTATACATTTTAACATGTCCTTGTATGTGTTCCTTTTCTTAGAATTAGTGACATGTTCCCATGTCCCTTTTCTTGTGGTCTCTTGTCCTACTTTGTGTGCCTCATGTGTGGCATGGTTTTATCTATATGTCATGGCCATCACACTTATCTCTTATTTTTTGATTTCACATCCTATTTTTGATGTCATGAGGGACCTCGTGCATCTCCCCTTACTTCTTGTGTTCCTTGATGGACATCATGCCCCATCCCCCCAAGTATCTTACTCAGATTATATCTAGATTTGTTGATCATATACATGCTTACATTGTTAAATATTTCTTGACCTTATGAATAGTATATCTAACATACATCATACATTAACAACTTATGCTCAATCTCTTTTACATTATATGCCATGTATACACATTATATTAGTTATCACATAGATATCATATATTTTCAATCTAACACAGATGATGCATAGCTTTTCTTATGAGGAAATTTATTATAGAGGTTCAACAACTCCCCTCAAAAGAAGTGGCATTTATATGGGGTTAACATAGAGATAAAGCCATATTAGTTCACTCAAAACATAGTTTTCAACATTTAGACACAAATTACATATCTCAAACTCAAGAAAATATAATGAAATATAGTCATACATAGATCACTCTCAATATTTATCAAAAACAATACTTTTGTTTAAAAGTGTAGTCCACTACCAAGAGTGCAGTGCACTATAGTCCACTCACCGCACTGTTGTCTAGTAGCCTCAAAAATAACAAAATTTAGAATTTTTAGGAAGGTACAATAGGTACAGTTTATATTTTCATAGTCTCAATCATAGATTACTAGATATGCTCGATATATACTCAGTTTTACAGATAATTACATAGGTTTTCTTAGATTGGGGTCATCACGTGTGGCATGTTTGCTACCATTTTAGTTTCATATATGCACAGACACAAATTACTATAACTAAATCTAGAATCCATATGCACATATAGTATAATTTGGTGCATGTGTGTGGCACATTGTTTTCTTATGGTTAGTTTTGCACTAGTTATCTTAGAAGGAATGACAAATACATGTCATTATCCACATTATATAATTAAGACACTAGGATTATACTAATTAATTCCTTATTATGTCTACAATGTTTGGCCTTCTTGAGTGGACTAGATTCATTTTACATTCCTGAGTTCCTGAGTGGCCCCTAAGCCTTTTACATTTTAAATTTATCAAATGGCCCAAATCCATTATTTATAGCTTCATGACACCACACAATTCCATTTTTAGTTTCTTCTATTACACACGAGTAAGAAATGATAGATTAATGACCTGCTTAAGTTCTTGAGTGACCTACATAAGAGGGTTGGATAAGTCATCAGTCCATTCCAAGTTATTCATAGATTATGATCCACCAAATAGGGGTGGGAAATGATGGAATCAAGGCCATATTGATTTCTTGATCCACCTATATATGGGGATTGGTAAATCCATTAGCTCAATCTAAGATGTTCACTATTTGATCATCATACACACACATAATTTCACTACTATATAAATAAGCACACTATATAAATACAACATGTCAATCTCCACAACCTCCTTCACCACATAGGGGATCTTATGGTAAAGTGGATTTTGGGTAGAGATCTTTATAAGCCAATTAGGTTCATGACTTAAACCTAGTCAATCCTATGTAGATCCTTTCCCTCACCCTAAAACTTACCATAGTCAACATAGTTGGGAATCTCATTAAGGACAAACTTGTAATAATTTTTTTTTTAAAAATACAATGAGATTTTGTGCATGTTACATGATGTCTAATCAAACATCATCCACCATCTATCCCATAAATTATTTTTAATCAAATTGTGTTGGCATCGATGGATTAATAAATGTTTAGTGGTTACTATAAAAGGTGCATTGGTTCTTGGGTAGATAAATAAAGCACAAACTAGGTATTTTGATATATCTTTATCCTTTACCTCAAATGCTAACATTTTTTTATCATAATGTTCCCTACATATATCCCTCTATGATGCCCATCTATCAATTTGACTCATTATCAAGTCAAATTGACCCAATATTGACTCTACGGTATTGGACAAATAGGTGCAATGTGTTTTGGTTGATGTGGGGTCCCTCATTATCCTAATTATTTGTTTAATTTCTAATTTTTTTCCACTATGTGTGTATCAATATCCTTTTGACTACTTTTGGGATCTTATGGAATTATAGGAGGGTTAGAAGGGTCAGGCAAAGTATTAAGAGGGTTAGGTAAAGGGTTAAGAGGGTTAGACAGAGGGTTAAGAAGAGGGTGTAATCACATAAAAGTGGTAATTGGATGTTAAGAGTGTTGTTTGAGTTACCCTATCCTTGGGCTAGCCATAGACCTATTTTAGAGACTTAAACTTACATTTCTAATTATTCAACAAACCAAAGTCACCTACAATTAGTCAAGACATAATCCTTGAAATGTCCCCTCTGACCCCAATCCAATATTCTCAATAGTCTACGAAAAGGACATTAACACCACATTTGAGACATTATATCCACATGACATTAATGTCTCCAACTGGGTGTTATTGTCTTTATCCCAAAATCTTCCCAAAAAATACTTTTTCAAATGTGTACCCCTCCTAAGGTTGGCTTAAGCTCATTTTATTATCCACACAAGAAATAAAACCCTATAAATACAAGTCTAATCTACCTCTATTCACCAGATGGAAAAATAGACGCAAAAACTATTCAAACCAAAGACAAAGTTGTACAAAATTAAGGTACATTATCCCTGTTATACCCTACTTTCTTATACTACCATCTATAGTATCCCTAAGTCTAGTTTTCAATCATTTCAAAGATCACTCACATTCAAGGCATCCAAAGCCATTCTCATTCTAGTATTCACTTACACATACATCAAGCACTAGGTGGGACTACATTGGTCTTGATCCCTCTTTGAAATATTGGTATGTAGGTAAATCTATACACAGTGAGGTGTTAAGGATGTCTAGTCCATCCTAATAACACACATAATTATTTTTCATATCATACTTTCAAATAGAACTAAGGTTTACACATCAAATTAATATTTCCAAGTATAATACATAGCTATAGGTTTCAATCATGCAATAATATAACATACAAACATAGGCACAGGTGATCCCCAAAAACATGAATAGTCTCATAAAGGGGAAATTATCACCACATTGAGGATACTACACATGGATGACACTACTATCGAAACTAGATTTCTATTATCTAGTGAATAGATGAATATCATTATCCTACATGAGACACTTAGAACTACTTAGATATCACGTTTTAGAACCCATATCATTTGTAACAATTTATTTTGAGCTAAGTCTTTATTTAACCCTATTTATTTCTATTATTGAAAATTCAAACAAGGTCAAAACCATTTACAAATTAGTAGATTAATTATTTTAATTTATTTAATTGATGTATACATCTCATCCCTTTAATTGAAAATAAGTTATTAAACATGTAAAACCCTAAAAGGTTAAATCATTTGGTGAACCTCGCATACTTCAAATATTGCTTCAAACCCAAGCTTGCATTCATCCAAATTTTTTGCAATAAATTTAGGGTTGAATACTTCTAATTTTTTGATTTTATTTAGATAACCTAGTTAATTATAATTAATTTTACATTACGGTTTCAATTTATTTTACATCTAATTTATTTTTTTTCTAAAAAACCCTATATTCTAAAAACCCTAACACTAGACGCACTTAGGGTTTATATTTATACTTAGATTTTATTTCCAAAACTTAGATTCCATATTCACATTTCTTCTACAATCATGATTATAATGACAGAAGAAATCAATTAATTTTTATTTAAAAGTTTCATACTTTCATTTGCATTCTTATTCCCTTTAGTTTAGAATGAACTAAGAAAATACATCAATATACGGATAGACAATGCTTACTATCAAATGTAATATTCATCATATTCCATAGCATGTAATCTTTCATCTATGTTCAAACTAATTAAGGCATTATTATTTAATCACATAGACATATTCATACATGATGTTTAAAATCAACTAAAATATCTTTCATGTTGCATTCTTTCCATAACATGTTATCTTTCTTCTATGTGCAAAATAATTAAGACATTATTCTTTAATCACATAGACATATGGATACATGATGTTTCAAATCAATTACAATATCTTTCATGTTACAATATTTCTTTTGCATGTTATCTTTCCCCTATATGTAATTCCATTAACAATCAAACACATACACACATAGAGGATTTAACACATAAACTAACCACTATGTTGCAATTTTCAATGTCATATCTTATGCGTAGGAAAAAATATCCTTCTCCTCCTCATCTCCATGAGGGTGATAGCTAATTTCCCTCTAATTAGGTCCATTCTATGATTCCTCCATGACATGAGACAAATTATACCAATGCCCCTACTTAGCCCATTCACACCTCTTCCCTACAAGGTGTGTGACTACATGTTCAAATAAAAGCAATAAGGGATTGCACTTTTGAGACTCTACGAGATCAATTTATTAGTATGAGAAAGATAATAATAGGTTTACAAAATCAAAATCAACTACTACATGAAAATATTATAAAATTGTAAAATTACTTTATAATACAAAGGCCTCTACGACATAATAGTGTAAATCATGTTTATAAATATTCAACTAGTCAATGTGTGGAAAATAATGTTACATATCTAAACCATACATCATGACAAAGTACATATACAACTATTGATTCAAAAATCATTCAAAGTTTAAATAAGAGTTCAAGTGAGACACTAAGGGAAATTATTAAATCTAAGTTGATCAACCTACCTCCTCTACACCCAATGAGGAGATCTAAATATTTTTGTGCATATCATATAATGCATGGGCATCACATCAATTCATGTTTATAATTTTAAAGTATAATAAAATAGATAATGGATAAAAATGACTCACATAGTGACACTTCATTAAATAAAAACATACAATGGCAAATCTACTAATTCAAACAGGGTCAAACTAAGAAATAATACAAAAATGGCTACCAAAGCACAAGTTAGAACAACAAAAGGTTCAAGAAACACAATTAGATCAATAAATAGTAGAAAAAACATAGATAAAACAAGAAAATCTACCTCTTTAAAAAGAGTTTCAACATTCAATATGGTATAATTTTGGTCATAAATATCTATGAAAGTATGATTATCATGGTCAAGGTTTGGGAAAACATGCCCAATGCATCACTTATCCTATTCTAGTAGTTGATAATATTGGTCAAAAATGTTTGGGGTTTATTGAACATACTAAGACACATTAGTCATAGATATAATTTATCAAGGTAAAACATCTAGATACACAGGATATGTTACACAAAGAGAAAGATCTTAAGTTTTAGATTACAAATCATGCTTAACAAACAAACATTCTCAAAAAATGGTTTCTATCAAAAGAAAATCCACAACACCATATGTATACAATAAGCATAGTTTAAAAAGGAAAAATCGCAATCAATCTTGTAAAGTGTAATTCAAAAAGGGCAACTCCATATTATGAGGAAATTCCTTCTAACACACTAGGTTATTAGGATTCTGATCTGGAACAATATTATGATTCTAATGAGGAATAATACATAGATTCCTACTACAACATAACAATCACACTACATGAGAGATTGTCATTCCTATTTTGGATATAGGCCATGATGATGGTGAGTTTCCCATGAGACTCATTGGTAAGTATGGTTCTTACCCTTTTACATACTTCCCTTTCTCTCTCACTCTTTATACATAGTTTATTTTTATTTACTTATACAAGGCTTATACTTAGAAAACATGAAAATAGTATAACATGTCAAAATATAAAAACCTTCAAATATTTCAAAAATCCAAAAAAAATGTAGATTGTATACATTACTTTGTTTACATTTATACTACTTTATAGATATTAGATATTGCTAACTATCTTAGTGTAGCTGGTTTTATCATCCACAAATGCTTCACTTGTTCTTGTCAAGTGCTTGTAGATTCTAGATAAGACTCTAATCCACTAAATTTATCCATACCAACCATCATCTACCCATTAGGGGAATTTACATTGATCTAAGTATATATATATATATATATATATATATATATATATATATATATATATATATATATATATATATATATATATATATATGCCTACTTACGGTCATCTCCTACATAGTTGTTATAACTAGGTTTTTTATTTTACATATTTTATATTCCAATTACACATTTATTTATCTTGATATTAATCATTGTTATTCATTACTCAAATTTTTAAAATTATCACTAGTTAGATTTAGTATATATGTACCCTAGAATATACATAGATTTTTATTACACAATTATACATGCTTTCATTTTTGGTTCATAATTTAGACTTGATTGTATTCCTATGATTATTACATATTCGAGGGCATTTGAATATGCCATTGTTCCTTAGATTCTATTTCACTTCTATGCTTTTATTCCTTGGACATGTGACCATGTCCTTTGAGTGTACTTTTTCATGCTTATATATGTGCACATTTCAACATGTCCTTGTATATCTTCATTCTCAGATTTTACAACATGTGCTCATGTCCCTTATATTATGGCCCCTTTTCCTACATTTTTCACATTCCATGTGATTGTAAGACTAATTATTTTTATACTTATACATTAAGACACTTGTATTTACTTGTTACACACACACACACACACATCTCTAAGATATTCAAGGTTCATTAAATTTTTATTTTGGCACAAACATAACTCTTTAAACCTTTACTAATCTATCCAAAATTCCCTAAAATGTATAAAAATATATCGTTTGACCAAAAATAGATGGGTGCAAATGATACACCCCATAGGTTTAATACTAAAATATTGAAAAAGACTAAGTAGTGAACACACACACACACACACACACACACACACACACACACACACACACACACACACACACACACACACACACATTTTTGATGCCATGCAATATCTCATGCATATACCTATCCTACTTGGGAACCTTGATGGACATCATGCCCCATTGCCCTAAGTAGTTACTCATATTTTAATATTGTTATACATTACTTACATCTATCTTGATACCCTTTTATAATTATAGATTACAGCATACATCTTATATGTCCTACTATTTCCTAGATATATTTACATTCTCATGTTATGTTTGTACATTATATTCGAATATCATGCTCTAGCTAACATAATTTGTAGAGACACTTCTTTACAGGGTAGTTCTTCCATAGGTTTCACAACTACCCTCAAAAGAGGTGAAATTTACATGGGTTGTTATAGAGATCAGGATCCTATGTTTGCTTTTCACAGATATATTTCAGCACACAAGATTAGCTAATTAGGGTAGACATAAAATAGAAGAGAGGTTCAATAGTCAATTTAGACCACATAGAGATTAGACTATATAGTAATTAGCACCCATATTGGGACACTAATGCCATAAGGATCTATTTTCCACTACATGGCACTATTTTCTATTAGTCCTAGCTTTAGGATAATACAAATAATTTAGACCAGTACACCTAGTATAATATAGATTTTCATAGATACAATCACAAGTTTGGTATTTATGTTTAGATTTAGCTTAGATTCAATCATTTAAATTCAGATTCATAAAATTTACTAAGATTTGAGGTCATCATGAGAGGCATGATCAATCATAAGTTTAGATCAGTTACATAGATTCAATTATTACATACTTGATTCAAATTTAGTATACTCAGATACTAGATTAGGGGCATGTGCGTGGTACATAGTTTGTATATACTCATCTTTAGATAAGTTGATCAGATGGAATGTAAAACTACATGTCATTCTCTATATTGTATACACTTGTAATCACATTTTAGGTTATCACTAAATGCATGCCTTACTCAATCTGTAGTGGTTGGAATTATTGAGTGGCCCAAAGTTACCTAATATACTTGAGTAATTGCAGATCCAAATACACAGATATATTACTTAGATACTCTATACACTTTTTGCAATATAATTATAGATGCATCTACTTCACATAGAGGGAAATGACATAGTCATGCCTACTTGACTTCTTGAGCCACCTACATGAGAGGGTTTAACACACTTAAAGTCTTATCCAAGATATTCATAAAGATCGAGATCCACCAAGTAGGGGTGGGAAATGATGGAGTCAAAACCAAATTGATTTTTTGAGCCACCTATATGAGGATTGAGTAAGCCATCATCTCAATTTAAGTTATTAAGTGATATGATCACTATGCACTTTCACACACATAAGTTGTTATTAGTTTCATGCATTGGTTCACATACCCAATGAGGTGTATTCATTCCTTTCCTCTCTCTTAAATTAGTTATTTCATTTTATCATATTCCTTTACTTTTTATTTTCTCTTAAGTAAGGACATATTTTTGCATGTTTCATTATAGGACATCACTTTGGATCATGTTTCACATACACATACCTAGATTCATACATTCATACTCAACTACATAGGATTCATTTTTAAGGTAAGTCTAGGTATACTTATTTTTCATTTATACTTATCATTTTGATTTGATGGATTACTATCATAAATGGGGGGCAAATATAATCACCTAAAAGTTGTAATTGGATGCTAACAATGTTGTTTGAGTTACTCTATCCCTATTCTAGCCATATACCTATTCTAGAGCCTTAGAATTAATTTTTAGTTATTCAATAGACCACATTCACTTATAACTGGTTAACACCCAATCCTTGATCTATCACCTCTAACCCTAATCCAACTTTCTCAACAGTCAGCTAAAAGGACATTAGCACCACATTTGGGACATTACAACCATAAGATGCTAGTGTCCCCAACTAGGCACTCCTATTCTTAGCCCCATCTCTTCCCAATGAATAATTATTCAAATGTTTTACCCTCCTAAAGTTAGCCTAATTTCATTTTATTATTTGCACAAGGAACATAACCATATAAATGTAAGTCTAATCAAACTCTATTCACTAGATAAAAAAATATATGAAAATTTTATTCAAACGAAAGATAAAGTTATGCAAAATCAAGTTACATTATCCAAATTCTACCCTAATTTTTTCATACTACCATCTAAAACATCCTTAATTATAGTTTCCAATCATTTCAAAGCTCAATCACATTAAAGGCATCTAAGGCCACTCTCATACCATCGTTCACTTGCACATACATTAAGCACTATGTGGGATAACTAAATTGGACTTGATCCCTCTTCAGAGTATAGGTATGTTGGAAAATATCTACATAGTGACATGTTAAGGATGCCCATTCCATCTTAATAACACATTCAATTATTGATCATATCATACTTGTAAATAAAACTAGGGTTTTCACATCAAATCAAGCTTACTAGCTACAATTTTTAGTCATACAAGAACAAAACATATAGACACGAGTACAAGTGATCCCAAAAAATAAGAATAGACACATAAAGTGGAAATTAGAGCCACATTAAGGGCACTACACATAGATTGTGTTACTATCCAAACAAACTGATACTATTTAGTGATTAGATAAAAATCTGAATCTCACTTATGGTACTTAGAATTGCTCAAATCTTAAGTTTCAAAACCTAATGCATCCATGATAGTCATTTTTTAGCTAAGTATCTATTTAACCCTATTTATTGGTATTATTAAAAATTCAAACATGTTAAAAATTATTTATAAATTAGTAGATTAATTATTTCAATTTATTTAACTAATTTAGACATCTTAGCCCTTTAACTAAGCATAGGTTATTACACATGTAATACACTAAAAGGTTAAATAAGAGGGTTAGGATGTGTTTTGACATTTTAAGGTTTTACTAGTGTAAATCCTATGTGTTTAAAATATTAAGTATGTTACTAATCTATACTAAAATTAGAAACTATTGATTTAATTAAAATTTATGAAATAGCAAGTGAGAGGATACAAGGAATTTATTTGGAGATAAACAAAGTTTTACGTCGATCAAGGTACTATAAATAACTAAGAAATCATAGAGAAATCTTTCCTATTTTGATTATTTATTGATATCAAGGTCCAAACAATAGTTTATCTCTTAAGATAGTAGTATCATGTGGTACTAGTGTCTAATTCGAGCACTAATGTCCTTATTGTAAGGACTATCTATAACTTTTAGGCAAGTTGTGTAAGGTTTTAGATGTCTAATAAGTGTTTCTATGTCATTTGGGGGCTCTTTAGTGTTGCTTTTTTGGCTTAATATCCTATAAAACCCTATTGAATACCTTCACACATGAAATAATAAAAATATCAAATACAAAAAGGAAATTAAAAACTAGGTTGTGGGATGTTATGATCATGTAGAGTAGAACCCTTATTCTCCTAATCACTACCTACATTAACCCCAATGATAGGGGTCTCATATCACATTTAGTTATCCCTTAGGGAGCATTCACCATCAAATTTCATGGTAGATATAATTATTTTCACTTAGGCCCTTCTTTGATCAATCATGCAAATGTCTAGGTGTGAATACTGAGTACTATGTAGAGTATTTGAGCTATACTATTGGTTGATTTTTTGTAATTGTCAAAATAGAATTTATATATGTAAAATTCCTTGTGAGGCCTTGTATATAGAAGGATATTTATTTTGAATATAATATCTTTTTCATTAGCCAACAAGTCATAAAAGAGGGATAAAAAAATAAGAGAAGGCTCACCAAGGGGTTACAACTCAAACATAGGTGAAAGGGCCCATCATACACTAGAGCCACAAATGGACACTAGCACCTTGTGGTGATACTATCCTAAAAGTTGTGGTAATTTCTTAAGGCTCATAATAGATACAAAATTAGAGAAGATATATAGTGGCCCCTATAATTGGGAAAAAGGTGACCTATGATAGGTGGTAGTGTCCTAAACAGGGAAAAATAAGACAAGAAATATTGAAAGACTCAAAAGTACCATGCTAATAATGACTATAATCATCACTAATACCTTCATGTGAAAGAGAAACAAAATACATATTACTTGTGCTTGCTTAACCAAATTAGGGTGCTTACATTTCCCCCCATTTTATTATAGTAATACAATGAAATGAAAGTAATAGAGTAAAAGAAAAAGAGGAATATGTACTTATACTTATGTGTGTAAATGTGATAAAGATTTGTCCCACTTCTTGGATAGAGAAGTGGATAATAATTGGAGTGCACTATGTGAAGGGAAGACACATGGTGTGGATGCCCTCCATACTAAATTTGAGTATGTAAATTGAATGTGTCAAGAAATAAGGATCACTTGCCCCCACTCTAAATCTAAGTATGTAAATTGAATGTCTGAAGAAATAAGTCTCACTTTCCCCCACTCTAAGTATAAATATGTAAACAAAATGTGTGGAGAAACAAGGCTCACTTGCCCCCACTTTGAATCTGAGTATGTTAACTAGGTCTAGTGGAATGTTGGGTCTATGGAATGATATGGATCAACCATTGAAGACAGTCCTATGACTTATGCTTGTAAAAAATTGATAATGATATTGGTGATGATACTAAGTATAACCTAATAAATATGAAAATGGGGAGCAAGGATGTGCTCTCTACATCATGCCCCCTAATATTGATATTTGATAAATGTAGTTGTCTATCTAAATATCTAAGTGAACTAGTATACCTGAGTTTAGACTATATATCTATGTAAATTTTTGTACCTATACATCTATATATCTTAAAATTTGTGAATTTGAATGCATGTGTAAACCTCAATACCTATCTAGACATGTGTGTTTGTATATATAAAAACCTATTTATCTAAATGTCTATTGAAACCTATGTACCTGTGTAGACCCATGTTTATGTATATCTAAAAAACCATATATTTAAATGCCTATGTTAACTTGTGTACCTATGTATCTAGATACCTATGTAAACTTGTGTGCTTTATAGACTTGTGTGTCTATATATCTAAAAACCTGTGAATCTAAATGCCTATGTAAACTTATGTTCCTGTGTGTCTATATATATGAAAATTTATGAATTTTAATGTCTATGTAAACCTATGTACCTATGTACACCCATGTGTCTATATATATTAGAACTTTTTAATTTGAATGCATGTGTAAACCTATGTACTTATATAGCCTCATGTGTATGTATATTTGTATGGAATTATGTATGTCTTAAGCAATATATGCCTATTTATCCCCACATTTTGGTGAGATAACTTAGACTATGGTGATGATATGTAACCAAAAGTGGTAGTGATCATTTATACATTAATTAGTAGGTGTAATATTGTTTTAAGTTTGAATAGTGTATTTATAATGTCAGAGTTGATTATTGAATGTGTAATTGGATAGATGTTTTATCAATTGTTATTTGAAATATAATGAGATTGTTTTTGTCATTTTGTATATTTTAAAATGATGAGTAGATTATTTTAACCAATATGGTATGTTGTGTATCGATGTCATGTACTATGTGAAATAAATGGTTCATAAATTGGAGCTACCATTCTCAGGATATGGTGATAGCAAGATATTTGTATTAGCTAGTGAAATTAGTGCCTAGGGGTAACCTTCATAAGGTGGCATTGGGTAAGTATGATTTAAATAGGTCATTTATTTCATTAAGAAATTTATTTGGATCATTTGATTTTAAATCATTTTGTGTTTGAGTGAGATAAATATGATGAAGAGACAAGGAGCTAGCTTGTCATGCTATGAGGAGGTTGAGGCATAGATTCAAGCTGGGGAGGAGGCTCACCTGATAAGGAACCCAAACTATTTCCTATTTTTGTCATTTATATTTTATTGTTTACTATTTTTACAAAAAATGATTTTGTTTAGAGCCTATTTTTAACATAATGATGCTAAGTCCCATTCTAGGTGCTTCTATCTAAGACCTAGTGCTAGTGTCTAGGGTGTGCTACTACTGTCGAATGTTGTTATTCTATATGCAACACTAGTGTCTGATAGTCTTAAGATGTGATGTTCAATATTAATGATTGGTTTCTGATGTGTGTTTTTGTTAATTGGTTTTAATTTTGCTTTGTTGATGTCTTATTTGGTTGTATTCTTGTAGGTTTATACCTACATGAGGGAGTTTTACAAAGGTAGATGATGGAGACATTACAGGTTTTACCCTTAGTGGATGTTGAGATGGAAGTGCTAGAGAGATAAATTTTGAGTTATTTTGCATTCCTAAGCCTATTCCCTAGGATAAGTAAATTATTACTACACTATGTGAGAGATGGGATGCAAATACATGCACATTCTAGTTACCCACTTGTGAGGTGACTATTACAATAAAGGATGTGTATCAGATTATGTGATTGCCAATCTCTAGGTAGAGGGATATGTTTTAGGAGGTTACTAGTCCTTGGGACATAAAATAGGCATCTATATATTTCTCTACCATGACACTGGGTACCCATCATTCAAGGAGTCTCAATGATAAATTATTGACCTTGATTGTGATTGTTGAAGTTCCATGATTGTAGATGTTCTTAATTGTGTTATCTTCATTTATAGTTGTATATGGGAGTGGTTTTTGATTTCTTATAAGATGAATAAGATAGTGTAGGACATTGAGTTACATGTAATTATGTTCTCTTGGGTTCATATAATGTTATCTCATTTGTATAGTAATCTATATCATTTTACATAAAAGATGTGTAGTCGAGGTATCAGATCATTGATGTTATTACATTACTAGTCATATGAACATATAGATGTGAGTAGGCTAGTGGCACATGCATGAGATGGATGGGCTCATCCACACTTGTTTGTAGTGTTAGGATAAATTAAAACCTATATTTATCCCCAAATCACATATAAGAGAAATTATGAAATGAATTAAACAAACATATATAAAATAAACATAATCATGTAGAAAATAGGAGACACCAAATTTAATGTGGTTTACCCAAGATGGGATACATCCACCAAACTTATCTAGTATATTATTTCCAATAATACAAGGGATAAAAAAATCCTATAACAAACCCTTTTACACCTCTCTACCTTTTTTGCCTCCTTTCTATGTGTAATATATTTCATTTTTCATCTCAACCATGTATCAATAGATTTTAGGGTGAAAAACACCTAAACATAACCTCTACCATTAGATCTAGAAATCTTTAATCAATGGCCCAAATTGACTATGAAATTACAAATTTATAAGGTAATTTTAATAAAATTTTCTCTTTGGGGGTGCTACCCTTGCACCCCCCATCAAGGGGGTCATCCCCCTAGACCCCACAAGGGAGGTTCCCCCCTTGAAACCCCCTACACCATCAGGGATACAAATAATGGGATCCAAAACCCAACTAAAATAAAATCATAATTTTAACCTCTAATCATGGAAGACAATCAAGATCCACACCTAACATGTAAAGAGATGGACATCTATAGGCCATGTACTGAGGAGAAGCACTATGCAGTGTTGATAATTGTTAGATAGTTTGATAGAAGGGGATGTCATCTAGACGCCTTACAAGGGCTATTAAGGGTGTCATGAGGATTAGTATGCATTTGAGGTAGATTCATGTGAGTTTTTGTCTACATGACTAGTGACATAAGTATAAGAGCAATTTTAGTATGAGTGTGTCACATAATAGTTCAATGTTGTGTACGATGTGCCCCTAACATCCATGATATGGTTGAGTTCTTGGTCTCTTACGAGGATAGGTAGTATGTTGAAGCCATCTATTATTGAGCTATCTCATATTCCATTGACAGAGTGAGACGCTAATATTTATATACCAAATATAGATGATGTGGGAGTGACTGAGCCCTACACATCTTGGTAGAGTGACCAAAGATGGGAACCTCTATTTCTAAGAGGTGAGATGATTAAAGAGAATGTATTCTATATAAATCCCCTAAGGTATGTTGATGGTAAGTTAAATACTATGTTTGTATATTTTGTGTAAATCTAATTATGTATTTATGTGATGAGTAGTATTATGAAATGTGTGGATACTTTTAGGTCCAAGCGATGATAAGTACTGGGAGGTCACCTTTAATTAAATGCTACATGAGTTAGCATAGCATATCCCTGACGAGATTATGAAGGATGGATTGGTGAAGAGGCCCATTAATGTGGCTACGGTACATGCCCTTTTATTTGAATGGGCTTAGATATCTACTATGACATACATGCAAGTGGTGATAGACAGAGATGAGGCATGCGATAAGTTATATAGGTGTACCATGCCCACACCTAATGATCTTGGTGGTGATAGTAGTCATATTTTGGATGATTACATATGACTTTAGTGAGAGTATGTCGAGTGTATCACTGAGCCAGGCATGTATCATGAGAGAAAGAGTAGATGGAGTTTTTTATCTAAGTCACATAGAGAGAATGGGGCCTCTATTTATAAATTTGATGTATCTGAGAGTGAGAGTGAGGGATCTAGTCCTAGCAATCATGTCTACATCACTAAATGATGGACTATATTTGTATTGAAACTATATTATGAGTTATATATATATATATATATATATATATATATATGTATGTATGTATGTATGTATGGATGTTTTTTGTTTAATTTGGCATTATGTGTATTGGTAATTAGATATTGTCATATTGTATATCTTATTATGTGTTGAATTGTTTTGATTATTTGAATGTTGAAATTTGTAATTTATTTTTTTGGAGTAAAATTAATGAATTTGTATATATTTTATGAATGTTTCGACATATGTAGTGGATTAGTATTTTGTATTTATTGGTATAGTGTTTTTGTTTGTATTATGTAATATTTATTTGTGTATAACATGTAATGACAGTATGCCCTATCTAAACCTAGATGGCATAGAAATCCAATGACCATATTGCTCATGTTATTTCAATGTAGAAAGAGACACAAAAACTAGATTTGCATGTGATGCAATGCTAATATGTAAATATGTAGACTTTGGTGTAAAAAGATTGCCTAGTTGATTGCCTAGTTGAGTCATAAGTATCATAAAATGAGTAACCAATGGTTTCTTAAAATGAATGTCCTAAGATAACTCCATTTTAGAGGAGTGTGATCTATGAGAGTGTGGTGAATGAGAACTCAATGACCCGTATGTAAACTCTATGATGCCTCCAGTAGCATATTAGTTTATGTGAGTTCAAAGTACATAAAAAAGATCATGTGAATGCCCATTTATCTTTTGAAAATGACAATATGGCTTATGTGATACATGGTGAAAATGGTGTGGTGGATGATGATGAGTAGAATGAAGTGTGATCATCCCCCTCTCTAATAGTGTAAACAAAATGTCATGAGGCCCAACCCTATCTGAAAACTATATAATCCCTTTGTGTATATCCCATGTTTTGCTCACTATAAAAGGTGTTGTGTAGAGTGGCTATTTGAAATTCTTTATTATCTTTATTAGTGAACTATGTTCTACTTAGTTATTAATTTGAAGTGGATTAGGATCTTACATCAGATTAGATGATTGAGGTTGTGAGGGGTCTATAGTCAAATTTTCCTCTAACTATGTAATTACTAATCCCAATTCTACCTCTAATGTTATATCTTTATTACATATATGTAAAAATTATTTAGATGTTTGATATATAATTTTCTCTTTGAGAGGATAGATTAAACTTATGGAAAATATATACTATGATTCTAAATCTATCAGTTGATAAATCAACTGATGTAAACAAGATTTAAACCATAGAATGTATTTAGATGTTGGCTCTATCTCACCCTGATGTAATGAAGGTAACCTCTCATGTGTGACTATATTTCCCTTATTATATATTTAATTAACTAAGAAATACTATCTCTAGCTCCTCATATGTATGTAAAGATCCACTAGGGATTGTGTGTTGGAACCTGTCTAGTGTTTTTCCATTTAGAGACTTTGGAAACAATTGTAGTAGACTCAATTTGTTTCTGATATGGGCCATGGATTTATCATAAACCTTAAGGTGTAAGAATGGATCTCCATGTCCATCAAATATAGGTAACATTGGTATATGAAAGTTATGTGGCAACCTTGTAGTTGATATTATGTATGGAATAGGGTTTCCATTTATAACATTGACATCAGCCTGAGATTGTTATTATTTGTTCTCTAAAGTAATATGATGTAAATTTTATTTCAAATCAGCCACAACATTCATTAAATAAATTTCACTTGTGAAGGTATATTATCATCATCAAGGGGTTCATTTAATGCTTTAATTTTATTATTATTCTTAGCCATTGGTACATTGTATTGGAAATATATTTTAGAGAGGGTTGGTTTGCTCTCAATAACCTTTGGAGGTGTGATAGTTAGGACCTATTTAGAGGTAAAAGAGCTACCACCCTCATTTAGGTTAGTTTGATAAATAGGTTCTACTATATTAAGTGGGGTTGGGGGAGATTCATTGGTATCTCTTATATTTTTAAGTTCTAAACAAGTATGACATTTTATTTTAATATAAGTTACTTTATTCTCAAGTAAATGTAAATTATGAACATAATAATGTGTGTAAGTGTGTGTGTGTGTGTGTGTGTGTGTGTGTGTGTGTGTGTGTGTGTGTGTGTGTGTGTGTGTGTGTGTGTGTGTGTGTGTGTGTGATTTTACACACGACCTAGTGTTTGGCTAAACAAGCAAGATAGGTAAGGTAGGAGAAGTTGTAGAAGATGTAGATTTTATGACATCTTCATAATTATCCCATGGTTCATCAATATCAGAATTTAATTCATTTTTATAATTAAGAGTAAAATAATTATCATCCACATGCTCATTAAGAGAAAGAGAAGGGGAAGATTTTAAATTTTTACTACTATGCAACTTATCAACATATGTAGGTGTAACGCAAGGCATTTATTCACTAGTTATTTTTGGAATGCAAGCATGATTATCACTTTCAATTTTATAATCAAGGGTAGGAGAAGAAACAATCATGTTTTATTTTTGCATATTATGACACATATGAGAATATTTAGAGACATTTACATTAGCAACTTATTGTAAAGAATCATTACATTTGAGAGTGAAATGTGAAGGAAGGTCATAAAATAATTTCATCTACCTTAGTTTGTGCATTATTAAAAGGTGTAACATCATTGGTACTTTATTTTTAAAATGTAATTAATAAGGGTAAATAAGATGCATTTTTTCTATCTACTTTAGTTGAATTATGTACAAGTGATTTTTGTGTAGTGCAGTTATATATTTTTTATTTGAATATTGAAGTAGCAAAACTAGTTGAAAAACTACAATCACATTGGAATAAAGCACTACCAACAAGAGGTTATTTTGGAGTTATATTGTTATTTTGATTTTTAGGAGTAAGAGAAGAGAGAGAAGAAAGAGAAGATGATGTATCTAATAAATCCTCATGTTCAATTTGTAATGTCATGTGCATAGTAATCCCTATATCCATTATTATAATAATAGTCATCATCATCATTATAAATGAAGTCATTATTATACTCTAATGTATAATATTGAAAATTAGTTCATCCATTTTTATAATCATGATATAAATTCAAGAGTACATCAAGTGGATGAGGGGTAGAAGACTTTTTGTATGTCATTTAAAACTTGCCAAAGAAGATAGTTTAAACAATTATGACAAACACATAAGATGTAGAATATAATCTAACACAAGTATGTGTGAAATGTGTGAAATTTTGAATAAAGTTTGTAATAGAAAATAGGATTGTGATTAAAACCCTAATTAGTAATATTTATATGTATAGGGACCTAAAATTTCAATTTAGGGTTGTGTTACAAAAATTTAAATTAATTTAAATAAATGAAACCTTAATATAGGAGTAATTAAATTAGATAGGTTATGCCAAAATTTTATAAAATAAAAATTTTGGTAACCCCAATTTAATGTAAAAAAATATGAGAAGGTAAACCTTAATGAAAATTAGGGTTTGAATCAATATTTGAAGTAAGATGGGTTCACCAAATATTTTAACCTTTTAAGGTTTTACTAGTGTCAATCCTATGTAGTTAAAGGGCTGAGTATGTTGCTAATATAGAGTAGAATTTGAAACTATTGATGTAATTAAACATTCCAAAAATATCAAGTGGTATAAGAAAAGGAACTTATCTATATATAAATAGAGTTTTATGCAAATTAGGGTACTAGAAATGACTAAGTAGGCATAGAGGAATCTTTCATTTTTTGACTATTTATTGAGATCTAGCTCTGGATAGTAATGCCCATCTCAGGACAATAGATTCATGTGGTCACAATGTCCAATTTTGGCACTAATGTCCTTACTATAGGGACTATCTATAACTTTTATATAAGCTGCATGAGGTTTTAGATGTATTGTGGGTGTTTTTGTGTCACTCAAGGGCTTATTTGTGTTATTTTTTGGTTGAATCTCCTCCAAAACCCCAATGAATACCTTCACACATGAAACAATAAATGGAAAAAATTCAAAAAGGAAAGTGAAAACTAGGTTATGGAATGTTACGATCGCATGGAGCAAAACCTTTGTTGTCATAGTCATTGCCTACATTAACCCTAATGATAGGGGTCTTAGATCACATGTAGTTCTCCTTTAGGGAATGTGCACCATAAAATTGCATGGTATGTTAGAATGATTTTTACTTAGGCCCTTCTTTGATCAAGCATGAAAATGTCTAGGTGTAAAGACTAAGTAGTATGTAGAGTATTTGAGTTGTACTATTAGTTTATTTTATGTAAATAAGTGCCAAAATATTAAGTGTTAGATGTAAAATGCTTTGTGAGGTCCTTCATATATAAGGCTCTTTGTTTTGAATATAATAACTTGTTCCCTAGTTAAGAAGTCATAAAAGAGGGATAAAAAACATAATTAAAGGCTCATAAAGGGTTAGGACTCAAACATGGGTGAAAGGGCCCATCAAACACTAGAGCCACAAGTGGACACTAATGCCATGTGGTGCTACTGTCTTGAAAGTGATGATAATGTCCTAAGGCTCAGAATAGAGCTAATATTAGGTAAGATAGGCTTGGGGCCTTGTGACTAGAAAAAAGGTGACATGTGAAAGCTAGGAGTGTTGCAAGTAAGTAAAAATAAGACTTAAAATGACCATGTGAACAAGGACTATAATCATCACTAAGTCATTCGTGTGAAAGAGAAACAAAAGACATAGTACTTCTAGTTTCTTGACCAAATTAGGGTGTTCAGAGGAGGTTAGTTAGCATGTTAGTCTCTTGTAGTGGAACAGGGTGTTTAAAAATTAGGATTGAAAGACTTAAAATGACCATGTGAACAAGGACTATAATCATCACTAAGTCATTCATGTGAAAGAGAAACAAAAGACATAGTACTTCTAGTTTCTTGACCAAATTAGGGTGTTTAGAGGAGGTTAGTTAGCATGTTAGTCTCTTGTAGTGGAACGGGATGTTTAAAAATTAGGATTAGTAATTAAACAATGAAAATAAAAAATTTATCAAAATCTATTGTTAATATATCAAGGTGTATTTTTATTCTCCCCCAAGCAAAACACAATTGTATTTTAGCAAAGAGAAGTATCAAACAAGTAGGAAAATGAAAATAAAATGTGTTTGATCATGCATGGGCCTTTTATTTTATTTTTATGTTTTTAATAACATGTACATGTTATGAAGACATAATGCATAAGTATTTTTATCACTAAGCATAGTGCTAATAACACATCTATGTTATTGGCACCTAGTGCTTATAACATGTACATATTATGACTCAAATTTTATAAGCCTTAATTTAAATAATGCATAAGTGTTATGGATATAATGCATATGTGTTATGGTCATATAATTTACACATTGAGTAAAATGTCCATGGAATTATCCCTCAGTTCCGTGCACACATGCACACACACGCGCATGCGGGCACACACACACACACACACCTTGGAATTATCTTGGAATTATCTCTCTCTCTCTCTCTATATATATATATATATATATATATATATATATATATATGTATGTATGTATGTATGTATGTATGTATGTATGTATGTATATATGTATGTATGTATATGTATGTATGTATGTATGTATATATGTATGCATGTATATATATATATATACATATATACATATACATATATATATACATATACATATACATATATATATATATATATATACATATATATATATATATATATATATATATATATATATAACTTAATACGCCAAACCTAATTGAAATCATGTAGCTCAAATTGGGACCTACTAAACCATAGTCATATGGGTTATTGATTCCCTCAAGTACCTAGTTCATTTGGGCATGAATTTGAGTTTAATCTATCATTAAAAACCTATTTACATCTATTTAGCATTAATGAGGCCTTAGTCATAAAACTATGTGTCTAATTAAATTAGTCAAATATGTGGTTTAATGATATGTGTATTTTGAACTAATAAATATTTCCTTGCTAACTTATTAGAGTAATCAATTCAATTTGAGATATAATTTTGGATAATATATCCTTAAAAACTTGGTTGCAAATAATTAAAATAAAAAATATTTTATATTTTTATTATTTGTTTTAAATTTTTATTGAATTATTATTATTAAATTTTTTTTAATAAAATAAAAAAATATTTTTATAATAAATCATTTTTTTAATAATTTTAATAAAAGTGTAGAAATAAAAAATACATATTACATATTTAATTATCATTATTTGTTATTTTTATTCATAAAATAAATTAAAGAATCTTAAATATTATTATATAAATAATGGTTTATGAGAAATCTCAACATACAAAACAATTAAATAACAGAAAGCAATGTCCTATTCATATAGAAAAAAATTGTTATGGCCATTTATTAATAAATGATTAGTTTAAAAAATTAATTACAGATATTATAAATTTGAATTAATTAAAAAGGGATTATTTAGTGTCGATGTGAATTAATTATAAAGTGTAAATGTAAACTAATTTGAATTATATTTTTTATTTCATATATGTATATAAAATTTTGAAATTTGAATTTAATTTTGAAATTCAAACGTAACCTAAAAGTTAAGGTCTAATAGAAAATACAAATGCAATTATAGAAAAAAAAAAACTATGCTACATTAATATTGATGAATCTTTAAAATAAAATTAGGCCATAAAATGATCATTTTGAATTTTTTGATGTTGTAAAATAGGAAGAGAGAATTTTCATAATTTTGTTAAATTATTTATATTCCTAGATATTTATCTAGATTTTCTTATTTAAGATAAAAGACAACACAAAAAGGTTTTAAAAGGATAAAGAAAAATAAACTAGAAGGCTAAAGAGAACCAAGAACAAAATATAAATGGAAAATGAATTAATAGTATGAAAAGAACTTAAGAAATAAGGCTCTAGAAAAAGAAGCCCAAAAAATGGTTTGGATGTTTTCCAAAAAAAAGTGGTTGGAAAGATTATTTTACTATTCTTTGTTTTATATAATGTTTATCTTAAATTTTAAATAAAATATATTTCAATAAACATTTTAAAGGTATAATTTGAGAATATATTAAACAATATGTTACTTTAAAAATATTAACTTTACTTACTATAAAAAGTGGTTGGAAAGATTATTTTACTATTCTTTGTTTTATATAATTTTTATCTTCAATTTTAAATAAAATATATTTCAATAAACATTTTTAAGGTATAATTTGAGAATATATTAAACAATATGTTACTCTACAAATATTAACTCTACTTACTTTAACATGTAATGGTATGGTTTCAATTTAAAAAAAAATTATTATCTAGATTTATAAATTTTGAACTAGTTATTAAGTAGTACAACCACCCTCACACATGAATAAGGAATATAACTTACATTGAATTCATATGTATGAATATATGGTATTAAAAATCAAAATAATTTTTTTTTAGAACTTTTGTTAGATAAAATTTGTAGGGAGTAGGTTATGGGTTAACTAAAATAATCCATAATTTATGTGATCTAATTTGTTAGTATTTATATGCTAATAGTGAAGAAATATATAAAATTAAATACATGCGACATGCATATGGGATGGGGATAACATTATTTTTTGTGGAAAACTCAATATATTTATTTTATAAATTATGTAAATTTATTATTATTATTATTTGATTGTGTCCTCCATTGTATGTATAGGGATCTCATCCATATTAAATAAAACATGTAGACTGAGTTAAATAATTCATTTATTTATAAGTAAATCCCTTCCATTTCATGCTAACTATGAGAGTAGTATGTGTTTATTCAATTAAGATGTAATATTTTCTAAGTTTGTGTACATTTGTTTATTAACAATGATATTATTTCACAATATATTTTTACCATATTTTTTATGTTCTCATCTATGTTATTTCAAATACTAGCATAAATGGATAAATTTTTTTTAGGATTAAAAAACCTAAATTACATGCTTAATCACTGGGAGAGTACTCCTTGTATTATGTGTAGAATCCTAAAAATAATCTCAGGACTAAGTTACCCTCCATTCATGTAGCTATAATAGTGTATCTACTCTCATAACTTATTCTCTACTCCTTCCTATCAATATGGTGGTTATAATATGCATGATCATGTTAAGACTCTTATTATGTCTTCATGGTGTTCTTCCCTAACACCAGATGCAATGGATGTTGATGTGAGTGGTCCTCCTTTACTTAGGCAGAGAGTGTTTATTGTTTTGCTTTTTTAGGATAAATATGATCGATGGGTGGACCCCAATCCACTAATAGGGGAGCCCTCTAATTATATTCTCTATCTCCTTTAGATAACACACCTCCTTCTTCTAATGTTCCTCCTTTTTAATTTTAACTATAATATTTTATGTAATGTTTTGGGTTGTTATGTTTATTTTTAAACTCTCAATTTTTTTCTATGAATACCTAACACTTATTTTTTACTATAAATTATCCATATGTTTTATCATTATTTATTAATAAGTATACCAATATATTTCCAAGAAAATTAAAAATAACAACCCCTCCATAAAAACCATAATAAATATTTGCTAAAATCACTAGTCAATTTATAATCTAAAATATTAATGACCGCTTATATAATTTGATTTAAAATATTAATGACTTATCAAAGGCCATTTTGTGTTGATTGTGAATTACACTTAATTTAAGAGTGTAGATGTCTTACTTGTATATGTGCAGGTGGAAAATAGTGTATGATGTAAATATGTTTCCTTTTAAAATTAATAAAAATATTTTTACAAAGGAATATATTTTTTAATTAAAGGGAAATATATATATAAATGATTTAAAACTAGTAACAATAAGATAAAATCCTAAAGATTTCAAGTAAGAAGCACTCGGTAAAGGGGTATGTGCATGGAGTTGGGGAAGAATTTCATGGACATTTTAGGTAACGCGTACACATTATATAGTGTATTATACAATGTGTATGTGTTATATAATGCATACACATTAAATTTTTATAAGTTAAAAATAACTCCATGAGCATTTGGGAGTTTCACGTGAATATATCTTTGTCCATAAGCTTATATTTACCACTCTAAATGTTAAGTATAAGAAATTAAATGTTAGATTTATATTGTTACATTTAATTTCTTATACTTTAAATTTATTTTAGTAAATATAAGAAATTAGGGTCACTCAACATTTGATAGAGTTGGTCTCATAGTTGCACACCTTATGATGTTGAAAATAGTTTTACAAAATCCAATTAGGTCAATACTTAGGCATTTTTAGGGTCTAAGTATTAAACCTAGAGATTTCAAGACAACTTTCGTAATTAATATACATTTTTGGTAAAAATATAGTTAGTTTTTAGGTTTTTTTCCTTTCAGATTGAGTCTTGACATTTTTAGGAGTCTTAGGTTTATCAAAATTGAAGTTTTCAAACCACTCACTTTGAAATTGATGCAAAGTGGTGTTATTTAGGTAGCGTAGGTCATATTGATGACTTACACACATCAAACAATTACTTTATGTTAATTTCACTTATTCATCATCCTTAACTCATCCTTGATCACTTCTTACTCATGCCTACACACATCAAACAACCACATTGATGACCTACACACATCATATGCCTATTTTTGGAAGGTAGTTACATGTTTAGGCCCTTTTACATGGCCATTACTCACCTATATTTTATCCTTCAAGCCATTTATGGTTCCATGAGACTCTATTAGGCCTTACCAATCCAATTTTAATGTAAACCTCTTAAAATTAGCTTTTTGGGCATGTAGTAGTCTTTTCATGACCAAATCCATACATATTGTACCTCAAACATGTGTGATAACATGACTCATTTAGGTCATATTGATGCAAAGTGGTGTTATTGGGGTAGCATAGGTCACATTGATGACCTGCACAAATCTATACATCTTGTACCTCAAACATGTGGGATAACATGACTCATTTAGATCACATTAATGCAAAAGTGGTGTTATTGGGGTAGTGTAGGTCACATTGATGACCTACACACATCAAACATCCATTTTGTGTTAATTTCACTTATTCATCATCCTTATCTCATCCTTGATAACTTTCTACTCATGCCTCATCACCCTTAATCACTCTCTCATCATTATTGATTGTCCCTAATCACTCCCTCATTAACCTTCACTATCCCTAGTCATCTCTAATCACTCCCTCATGATCCCTAATTACTTCCTCATTAACCCTCACTATGCCTCATCATCCCTAATAACTCACTCCTTGTCCCTCCTTATCCCTCATCACTCCCTCATTAACCCTCACCATGCTTCATCATATTTAATCACTCCCCCATCATCCCTAATCACTTCTTCATTAGCTCTCACCATCGCTCATTATCCCTAATCACTCCCTCATTTGACTTTACCATCCCTAATCACTACTTCATCATCCCTAATCAATCTCTCTTCATCCTTCATCATATCTAATAACTCCCTTATTGACCTTCACTATTCCTCATCATTTATAATCATTCCCTCATTTCCCCTCACCATCCCTCATGATGTAGATCCCTATTGCATACTCTACTTATCTAAGCTATTTGCCAATATCCATGTAGATTTCACTTTGTATTTTATTTCTTGATATTTTTCTTTGGACCCTTCACATATTTCAAATTCACATCTGAATTTTATTCATTTCATTATTCTCCACCATTCTTTAGATGGTCTCACTAAAATCTTCCTTCTATTATCATTATTTAATGCCTTCAATCTCTTACTTTGAGACTATCCCCTTAATAGTCTTTACAATTTATAACAAATTGGATAAAATATTATCTTTGTTTCTTTAGGATTTAATAGGGATCTAAAAAACTTCCTTCCACTCCTTTAATTTCTCTCTAACTTCTTCTCAACCTTACTTAACTTTTCAACACAATCCTCATATAATACACTACCTCTTACTCTATCATAGACTCTTCTTGTATAGACTCAAATCATCAAATCAACCTCATTTATGTATACCATATAATATATCCCATTTATTCAAAAATTTATAGGCTTTGTTTCAACTATTTGATAACTTTTTTAGGCTCTTTCTATTCTCAGATTAGGTCTTTAGGTTTCTTTCTACCATGTCTACCACATAATCCTCCCCCATCCTTAATTGTCCATACTTACACAACTTAAAAACACTATATTATATTTTTTCATGTTTAAGTAAACTTTTCACCAAATTTCATGAATTATTGATAGGTAAAACTCCTAACAACTCACTTTGAAAGTAAAAACCCTAATATAGGGTTTATACTGGTTTCACAAACCTAAGAAGGGTCAAAATAAGATTTCAATCTTCAAAAGGCATTTATAATGACTTTGAATATTTTATTATGTATTATTTAACCCTTTGCACATTTTACAAGTTTTATATTTCCCTTTTTAAGCTAAAATAGATTGACTTAACCAAATTTGAATAGACTATGTACTCAATCATAGGTCTATATTAATTCGAGAAGAGGTTATTTGTTCTAATTAATAAAAAAAATGTTATAAATCAATATTAAGG
This sequence comes from Torreya grandis, assembly GCA_037957365.1. NCBI lineage: Eukaryota > Viridiplantae > Streptophyta > Pinopsida > Cupressales > Taxaceae > Torreya > Torreya grandis. The sequence continues at coordinate 515,881 of JARHVA010006997.1, forward strand.
TTGAAAATCATCTTCACAATTTTTATAAACTTTAAAAAATCAGTTCCTTCCATCTATATCATTCAATTTGCCAATTTTCATGAGATACCATTTTGATTGTGTTAAGTTTCTTGATGACTATAGGACTATGTTAATTTTATTTTTTCTCATCAAAATATATGAAATATACTTGAAAAACTATAAAAATTCATGATAATATTATAACAAAATCACCAACATATATATTTGAATTTTCACTCCAATACATGCATATACCTTCTCATATAGATATATACTCAGAACTTTTGCTCATAGAAGACAGGGTTGTGTTGTTTAACATAGAATGTCCTTAGTAGAACAACAACATAAAATTTTTAAATATTATTAATGAATTATTATTTCAACTTAATAATTACTCATACATTCCAAAATCCCACAAAATATATTCTCCTCTTCCATAATACTTTGACCTTTACTTAGATTTCAAGGCATAGTTTGTAAAAGCACAGGGTATACAATTTGTAATTTGAACATTCAAAATATTTGAAACACAAATGAAAAATGATATAATAAACATAAAAAAATTATTTTAAACTTACCACCCATGTAAATATCACAAATAATTTATTACTAATCATGTTTCATGATCATGCACACTATCAACTATCTTTGCACATATTCAAGAAGATGCAGGGTTTATTTGCTTTCTTTTCTATAAATAATCAAAGCATGTCTTTATTTACTTTTTATGGGTTCTTTACATTCATATTTTTTAATCCCACCCCCTCCAACTCGCTTTAATCTAACTTTAAATATAAAATAAGAAATGAAAAAGACTCTTATTACCAAATAACCATCAACTGAATTCTAACTTCTTTTATACATTGAGAGTGTCCAAACCAAAGTCTAATGTATAAGCACACCAAATTCAATGTTGTAATTCTTTAAAAAATATTTAATTCTCTATGAAAGTTCAAAAATTCAAATGAAATATTTGGTAGGAAAGTCAAATACAACTCTAATTAAAAATTGACATAAAACTATAAACTTAGAAAGACCCCTACAGACTTCTTATAACCTTGACCACCTTATAAAGACTCTAAACATTTAAACTAGATCACTATTTATATTGGATAGTGCTTCTCCTGCATCACTTCATCATCCCTAATCATTGTTTCATCATACCTCATCATCTCTAATCACTCATTCATCATCCATCATCTCTCCTAATCACTCCCTCATTAATACTCACCATCACTCATCATCCCTAATCACTCCCTCATCCTCCCTAATCATTCCCTCATTGACCCTCACCATCCCTCTTCATCCCTATTGAATTCCTCGTCATATCTACTCAATTCCTCCTCATCCTTAACCACTCCATCCAATACTTTGATCATGGTGTTTTGTTGGAGTTTACAATGTTAGGAGATACAAGTGGAGAGTTGAGTGATAGAAAAAAATATAAGACATAGTGGTCAAAATTATGTGGAAGTAAATTTAAAACACAAATATTTAAAACCTATGAAAAAATATGGGCCTATTATAAATTATGTAATTCACAATTAAAAATCTGCCAAAAAAGAGAAGCAAGTAAAACCACCATAACACCAAAATGGGTAGCAAATACATGAGGATCACCAAGCAATGTGATTTCTTGAAACCAATCAATTGATTTTTATATGATGAAATTTTATGATCCAAATTATTATATTTAAGGCCTTATATTTCTATTTCTATTTATTGAGTCATCATACCAAAGAGTGGAAAATAAGTTTCAAATGATTAGAACAAGTAGTCCAAGATTGGAAAGTGGTGCTTAATTCATAACTTCAATATTGAATCCAATGAAGAGTACCACACTATGAGCTCTCTACTTTCACTTATCAAGAAGTGGGCACAAGTTATCTATCACTATAAAAAGTTAAGTATATAATAGATTATGAACCCAATGATATGGTCAGTACTAAAAATATCTCTACTTCTCCCAACAAGAAATTATATGAATTAAAAATAGTATTTCATTAACAAATATAGATCAATGGTGAGAAAATACACTTCATCATCTCTAATGAAATTCAAAATAATTTAATTTCTCCTAAATCATATTTTCAAAAATTGAACTGGAAATTTATACGTCATCCATAACCATATGCTACTATATGGTCTAGTGTAGGCCTTAAGAAATGGAACACCTAGTAGTTTCTCTTGGTGTATAAAATCAAAAAATTTAAAGATGAAATCCTTTGTTACATCTCACCATTATAAGTGTTTTATGTTTTACATGTGGTCAACCATGTATGTACCATTGACATGTAGTATATGAAGTAAATCATTGAAATTTTGTGATAGATTATATAGATCTGAAATACCATATATCGTAGTTAGTTCATAAGCTTTCAGTCATTAGTACTAGGAAGTGAAATTGTCATTTTTAGTAAGAAGTATAATATTAATGGTAATAATTAAATGTTTAATGACATACTTATGTCACCATATCATAATTTGGTTTATCCAAAAATAACAAAGACAAAATAATTTAACCATAAACTAGATGAATATAAGGATATATTTCAATCACCTAAATAGATTCTTACATACTATACACTAAATAATCTATTGATTTGATCACTTAAATACCTATACATCAAACCTCTTTATACAACATATCATTTCTAGAGAATTAATGTATCAAGTGGTAGATCCATGAAATCATGGATAATAGACACATCATGCCCAAATCATTGCCTTGCAAAAACCCAATTATGTTTGTGCCAAAGTTGTGAATCAATTAAAAAATTATTAACAAGATTAACATGAATAAATATTATCCTCATTTAAATATTAAGGCATTTTTATACCATATTCATGGTGTAGAATTGTTTTCCAAAATTGATCTTAAGTTTGGGTATCATCATATTCATGTTAAAGCTTTAGACATTCAGAATATAGTCTTAAAAGCAAATGAAGGATTGGTTGACTAGTTGATTATGAATTTTAGGTTAACTCATATAATGAATTAATTCATTTTAAGATGTTCATTGACATCCTTAGGCCATTTACCTATGCCATTTTTTTAATCGACCTTGATGACATCTTAATATTTGGAAAACATGGGATCAACATCTACAACATGTTGAACTAGTGTTTCACATTTTGTAGAAACATATTTTTGTGATAACATGAATAAATGTTCATTTTTCATACAAGATTAAAATATTTGGGACACATTACACACACAAGTATTGCATGTGTGAACCTAACTAAGATTCAATTTATACAGGAAGGGGAAACACTAAATAACTTTGCATCTGATTTAAATCTTCTCAAAATTAGAAAATTATACAAGATATTTGTGTTTAATTTTTATCTTTTAAACCAAACTACCAAAGGTGGAACTAAATAAAGTTTCATCTAATCATCTACAAAATAAATATAATTATATGAACTAAAATTTAGACTCTATTTTGTATTAATACTTATGTTACTTGATAATAAATTTGGAAGATCATCCAATTCATTTAGTAATAAAATTAACTATCATAAATGGGTATTGATATTATAAGTCCTAGAAAAGAGTTAATTTCTATTATAATGGATTAAACAACATATGATTGGAATCAAAGATATCTTTAGACTATATACTTATGCAAAATGATGAGGGAGTGATTAGGGATGGTGAGGGTCAATAATAGAGTGATGAATGATGTTGACGGTAAACGAGGGAGTGATTAGTGATGATGGGGGATGAAGAAAGATTGATTAGGTATTATGAGGGATGAGAAGTGAGTGATTATGGATGACAAAGGATGGTGATAATCAATAATGGAGTTATTAAGGATGATAAGATTAAGTGATTAGAGATTATGATAGATAACTAAGGTAAATAAAACAGTGATTAGGGATGAGGAGGGATTGAATAAGGATGAGGAATTGATTAGGTATTATGGAGGATGAGGAAGAGTGATTAGGGATGATTAATGATGGGGAGGGACTGATTAGGGATGATGAGGGATAGTGAGGGTCAATGGCAGAGTGATTATGTATGATAAGGGAATGATTAGAGATGAATCAAGATAGTGACTTGGTCAATGACAGAGTGATTAGGGACAATTAATAATTATGAGAGAGTGATTAAGTGTGATGAGGCATGAGTAAGAAGTGATCAAGGATGAAGGAAGGATGATGAATAAGTGAAATTAACACAAAGTGGCTATTTGATGTGTGTAGGTCATCAATGTGACCTGCACTACCCCAATAACACCACTTTGCATCAATTTCAAAGTAAGTGGTTTGAAAACTTCAATTTTGACAAACTTAATACTCTTATAAATGCTAAGATTCAATTTAAAAGGCACAAAAAACTTAAAAATGACTATATGTTTACCAAAAATGGATATCAATTGCAAAAATTATGTCTTGAAATCCCTAGGTTTAATACTTAGACCCTAAAAATGCCTAAGTACTGACCTGATTGCATTTTGAAAACTATTTTCCACATCTTAAGGCATGCAACTATGAGACTAACTCTATCAGATGCTAAGTGACCATAATTTCTTATATTAACTAAAATAAATTTAAGTATAATAAGTTAAATGTAACTTATACTTAACATTTAAAATAGTAAATATAAGCCTATGGATAAAGATGGATTCATGTTCATCTCTAAAATACTCATGGATTTGGTTTTGAACTTATAACAAAGTAATTCATATGCATTATATAACATGTACGCATTGTATAATACACTATATAACACATACAACACGTATGTGTTATTTGGATTTATAATAATGTGTATGCATTTGAGTTTTAATTAAAAACCAAACCTTTAGGCTCATAAATGGCTTGGATTTTAGAGCCAAAGGTTTGGGACTATGCATGTACAGTCGAGACCGAGAGTTTTAGGAAAAAATAATAAATTTAAACTTCAATCACCAAATACGCTATGGATTTTAACATCAAAATTTGAAAAAATATTACCATTATGATGAGCACATTGTCCTCTTTCTAAATATATGATTTTTATAATTTTTGGGCTATTTTAAGGGTTCAAACTATATTCATTTCAAACAACACCTTTTTTAGGCCACTACATGCCTCACCCATACATGCTTATTCATATTTATCTAATTTGTTTTTCATTGATCCAAATGCAAAACAAATTATATGGTAACAAACTAGGCCTAATTATACACACATTAAAAAAAATCATTTTTTTAAGGTAGTTAGGATGGGTCACACGGATGGATATCCATTTTTTGTCAATTTTTAGGAAATACCTAATTACAAAATTAATAAAAAAATATTCATCAAAAAAATATTAAAAAAGTTTATAACATACTAGAATATTTAATATAAATATTCACCAAAGGGTTTCTAACAATATTAAATGATGCCCAAAAAATGGTGGGTCACATAGAATGGTACAATTCAAATTTTCTATAAAAAAATTAGGTCTTATTCAAATTTTAGATGTCTGACCTATATATACTTGACCATTTTTCAAAAAAAATAGTTTTTTATAAATTAGAATAAAAATTCTACAATTCATGTTTTTATATCATCTTCAAATTTTGAGAGTAGCTATATCTAATTATCTACAAATTTTCACATTTCTAAAATTTCAGAAAAATTATGTCCATAGGTAGGCCTTTTTTATCCCCCAAGTTGGTGAACTTATCCAAAGATGGAAATAAGGGGATTGGTGCATGATTTTAGTTCACTTTGGTTATTGTTTGTGTTCAATATTCCATAAAAATCCCTTTAGAGTGATGGCTCTTTAAATTTCTTCTTTGTATGGATATGTTACATTTGTGGAGTGGGATGTTTGATGGGATCAAGCTTGATTGAAGGAATTATTGGTGGAATCCTGATGGAATCCTTCTCTAGATTTAACCACCATATCTTGGTAAATAAAGGAAACTATAAATTTAGAAATTTTTCATGGTTAGTGGGATCTATTTCAAAACCCATAAGTTTTAACTTATTTGTGGGTCCATCTTGGGATCCTAGCCTCACCCTTGGATGGAATTTCCTCACTCTAGTTTTTGGATGGAAGTGGGGATCTTCTAAACCCCCATACACTCTTTTGTTAAGGAGAACTAGGCCTCCCTTTATGCCCAAGCTAGTTATGGATCCAATCAAATAATAGGTTATTTTATTTTGAGGGTTTACTTAAAAACTCATTGGTTAACTTATTTTTCTCATTTTAATTTTAGTAGAGATTTACTGGGTTTGGGTTCCTCAAGGGACCTTGCTATGTTTTTTATCTTTACTTGGTTATGGATACCTAGACCTCCCTCTATGTCCAAGATGGTTATCAGTCTATTGAGACCTAGGCCTCCTCTTTTTGAGTCTATATTGGTTCCCACACTAGCTAAAGTGTATTTTGTTTTCCTTTCTTTGGTTTTCTAGGTTGATTGGCTTTGCTTTTCTAGTTTTATTTTACTAGCTTGGATGGTCTTTCTTTTTTTACTATAGACTTACTCTATGATCTTTAAAGCTTGCTAGGGGGAAACCTAGGCCTCCTATTATGCCTGGGACTAGATTCCACACCACTCAAACGTGAGTTTATCTTAATTTGAAAAATAAGATAGAATGATATTATTAAAAAAAAATTATCAACCTTCAACCACCCT
>JARHVA010006997.1:527500-552500 GCA_037957365.1 Torreya grandis
TGGTTTAATAATATATTTGGATGATAAATCTTTTAGATCATAGGTAATGTGTTTGTTTTATTCTAAGACATTTCATGATATCCATAAAATAAGTAGGCTTAATATCACTTGGAAATTGTGTCTCATGCAATACCTTTTATAGGATATTATTATAAACATCAGATTGCTTTAGGAGTTCAAGGATTGAAAACTTTGCATGTGTATTGCCATATTGGTCAATAATTGCATATCCATTATATTTTATTATAATATTAGGTTTATGAGGCACCTATTTTTATATTAATAGGTGGGGGAATAGGTTGAGAAATTCTACCTTTTTGAGTAGTAACAACATTGACTACAGAATGTAATATAATCCATGGGTGAATAATAGGTGTAGGATGGTAGACATTATTCAAATAATACTTAGGTAGATAAAATAGTTGAGAGCATGCATGTTGGTGTCTTGATATTAGATATATAATATTACATTTTTTTTTAAAGATAGATCAAGTGTTGTTTCCACTTTAATAACCTCTCATGATTTGCATGAATTTGCTTAACAACTTTGACAAGGCAACTAATGTACTAAACAATGGAAAATATATGGTATTTGACTATGAAATAATATATAGGTATATCCATGGAAAATAGGATTATGATATTATAACAATGAAGGATCAACACTATAAAAATCTGAAAACTCTAATTGACATAGGGTTTAATGTTCAAAGATTAGGTTTGAAAAAAATTTAACCCTAAAATGAAGGTTTGATATTTATTTAGGTTACCTAAATACTTATTAAAGGGGTATATATAAATGTAATGAACAAGGGTGATAATCAGATCTATAGCATGCCAATTAGTTTTTAAACTCAAATATAAACATATATTGTATTTTATTATGCTAAATATAGAAAATATGACTAAGTTATTATGGAAATGACAAAGAATTAATATACTTATTTGGTTTTGATGCTAAGATAGATTTTGATCTAGAACAAGAAGAAAGTAGACTAGTAAATGATTTTGGAATAGTCATCAGATTCTAGATTTGAGGCTTCTAGATCTCTAGACACTAATGTTAGCCTAGGATAGTTATGTCAATGCTACTATCTGGACTTAATGCAAGTGTAGTATATAGAATACTTAATAGAAAAAGATGTGGCCACTTAAATTATTCTATGTTTGAGTTTGTCTTCACTCTAGTGAATTCAGATCTAGGTCATGAAATGTTACTCCACATGAAATGTCAAAACCCTAGTTCTTTATCTTCATGGTGACCTTAATGGAAAATGGGTTAGTGGGAACATGGTGTTGATCTTACCTAAATACCCCAATATTAGTGGGAACTACCTACATATATCATACTATTAAGAGTGCCTCAAAATTATGTAGTTCTCCCTTACGTGTTGACTTGTGTGTGAATCATGCAATATGTGCACAGCAAGTACAACAGTGACCTAGCTTGTAACTTAGAAAATTAGGATCTTGGACTACTCTTTCATTACTTCAAAACTATATATGTGTTATCCATATGACTGGTGTGGAAATAAGTAATATTTTTTTAAATTGAATGCTCGATAGAGTGATTTTATTAAATTTTCTTGGCCTCTTTTGGTCTTTGTTAGGTGAGGTATGAATGAGGGTTGATATTTTATTTATAACAATCCCTTTGGATAAATAACTCACATTAAATCACTTGGGTCAACCATTAGGATATGTTTAATTTTTAAAATATATGTTTTTAGGGTATTAGACACTTGCTTTAGATTAGGATACTAATGTATGCCCTAGATGTTAGTGTCCAGTGAGAATGAAACTAGGTATAGACTCAAAACTTACAGAGGTGGAAGATAAGTACATTTTAATCATTCTTAGCAAAAAATAAGGCTTGCGTCATCAACACAAGACTAATCAAACAAAGATATAGGATAATGGGAATAATATAGATTATATTTGAGACTTGAAGAAGGGGCAAAAGGTCTAGAACTAAGAATAACAACCAAGGTCAAATTTTCTAAGTGTACAAGACTAAGATGCTATATAATCCATAAATATCATCTACAGCTAAAAATTAGTAGTATGGAAATGACATTTATATCAAAAGTTGTGTTTCATATTTAAACTATCCATCTAGATCATTACAATCATTGTAGTGTAACCCTTTCCCTTCCTGAAAGGTTACCATTCATTTTCTTTACATAGTTCTAGTTGATTTTGAGTTCCTTCTAGGACTCGTTGGTTAGTATGTCTCTTTTACATGGAGCATACTCCTTACATATATATGATAAATTAAAATCATATCAAAATATTTTATAAAATAACAAAATAAAGACCTATGTATGCTTATATGTATTTTTTCATATGTCATTTTAGTTTTGCAAAGTATATTATACATACTTTACCAAATTTTATATCATACATGCTTCACTATTGTACATAAGTGATTGCATATTGCATAGAATACCTTTTCCAAATTTAGTTTCAATTACATTCACTATTACACACTCATAAATTACATTTAGATTTGATCATTATGGTCGATAGGAGCACACTATTCTAGTGTCCCTCACCCCATTATTGTCCTGGTGAAATCAGACTGTTACCACTTAGTTTCATACACTACACACATGTTTCCTACATCATGTACATTCATCATTCAACTCACTAGGGGCATCATGTATACATTTTTATCCTTATTTTATAAACTTATCTTACTCATAGCTCATATATTTACATATTTTTCTATTTCTCACTCGCTAACATTGTGATATACTATTGTCTATCTTAGTTAATAAATATACTCAAGTTAAAACCTAGATTTTGTTGATCAAATTACTTAATCATGCATGCTTTTCATATTTATTTCTAGGCTTCATCTATTGTATGAATCCTCTACTTTATTTTAGGACAATTTAATATGTCATTTCTTAATGTCTCTAAGCCTTCATGTCTTTTGATTTTATGTGTGAGGACATTTAAACATGTCATTTTATGTGGATCTAACCCTCCATTATTTGCTTTTATGTATGTGTAGGAATTTTAATATGCCCTTATGTGTGTGTTTTTATTTGAGTGAGTAACATATGAACATGTATCTTGTATGTGTCCCCTTGACCTTTTATTATGTTTTATGTTCATTATGCATGTACTCTTTTATTGTGTGTGTGTGTTATAGATATGATACCTTGCTTGCTCCTTTTCTCAGATCTAGATGTTATAGTGGATATCATGCATCCACCTATCCCTTTCAATGACATGATGGATATCATGCAATGCTCCCTCAGTTATTCTATTTAGTGTTACATACTTAGTTGATCAATTATATGTGTGATTCATTATCACATCTATCTAGACACACTTATTGTGATTTCTTGTTTCCACATGATTTTTACATTATTAATATGATCACCTTACATTCACAATAATGTGATGATTTTTCCATGTTGTCAATATTACTCAAATTTCCATGTTTACGTAACAAAAAATTATTACATAACTTTTTATTTCAAATTAAGTTCTTGTGAAATCTCAAAAGCTCACCTCAAAAGATGGGGAATTCATAGAGTTTTATCTTAGAGACTAGACTTCCCATATTAGTATAAAAACATGATTTAATAAAGATTACATAGTTGGCATAGTTTTAGACTCAAAAAATACATAGAAATTCACTTTGGATAGGAGTGCCACATTGGATAGGAGAGCACTAGTCTAGTGTCCTTCCTAGTGTTGTTGGCTAAATTCCTACTAAAAAGGAATTTCCATAATTTCTTATAACCTCAATTTTCTTAGAGAAGTATACACCAGGTTCATAGTCTTAGATTCCATAATTAATCAAATTTTGTATCAAATTTTCTTAGCTTGGGGGAAATCATGCATGACATGTTGTTCCAAGTTAGTACACTAGTTTACTCATAATCACAATTAGTTTACTTATCCTTATAATTTGTATGCACCAAATATCAATTAGGGGCATGTGTATGGTGCATTATTTTTGCATTGTTTAGTTTTTCACTAGTCTTATAGATGGAATGATAATTCATGTCATTTTCCATGTTGTATACACCATACCTAGATTTCAATCACTATTTTCACAAGAATTGAATCTTATTCAATCTACAATTTTTAGTTTTATATATGCACTAGTATTTACACCATTTTTTCACCATAAATATATATTGGGGTTTATACAGGGTTTCCAAATTACTTCACTAATTTTTATAGGAGATAATGGAATCAAACACACCTTGAGATCTTAAGCACCGATTATTGATTATAATTGGAGCATGCATATTCTAATCCAAGTTATTAAATGTTAATAAAACTAAAATTGTAAAACCCACCACAATCACTAGTTTTTCCATTAGAAAACCATAATGGTTTGTGTACTGAATAAGGTGTATTCATTCTTTTTCACTCTCTAGTTTATTATTTTCACATTTCAATATTCATCTTAATTAAAGACTAATAATACATATGTTTCATTGCAAACTTTGCATGGAGCAAAATTCAGCATTGTGGCCTACATCCAAGACTCCTCTTCATATGTAAGTTTAAGTAAACATTCTTTTACCTTTTACTCTAGTAATTTTACTTTACTTCATTACTATAGTAAAAGGGGGAAAAATTATACACGAGTTGATACTTAACCTAAAATCATGCACTTATGACCACTCTTTAACACACTTATTTTAATACCTATCTTAGGGTCTTTTGTGATAACTCTAAACCAGCTTGAACACTCTTTTAATCTAATAAACAATGGCCAAATGAACTCATCCCTATTCTTGTCAACCTTAGACATGTTCCAAGTCCTACCTAACACTAAGTATGATGAAATCACATATTATATAGGATAACCTTAGGGGACTATAGTGCACCACTCTAGTGTCCTTACACCCTCTCATGTCCTCCCACCAAATAACAGATAATTCTCAAAATAAAGAACTATAAAAAGGTTAGCATGTGTCCCTAATTATCCCCATTAAAATAAATTTAAAATAAATGAATATTTAAACACCTTTTAAACTTTTTTTAAATAAGTATCCTCCACATTGAAAACATCAAAATCATAATTGTGCATTGAGATCAAATCACTTATTTATCCCAATTCTAATTCCATATATACATAATAGCCTAGAGCTCAAGTTTGAATACATTTTACAATTCAAATCACATGATTAAGGAACTTAATCACATCATTATTATAAAATAATCTAGCATATTTCACCATTTATTCACACACTAATGTATCATAAGATAAATGCATTAAGTTTGATCCCTCTTTAGAGTATTGGTATGTAGGTAGTGTTCAACACATGGGGTGTTGATTTCTCTCCCAAATTCAAATATTGATTCTTTTTACAATTTGAATTAGTATTCACACGTTAAGGAGTTAAGGTTTTTTATAAAAAATTATTCATACAATGGTTTCCACAAGTGATCTCAATCTCCCATAATAGATACATGCTCTACCGATAAAGACATAGAGAACCCAAAAACCTAGATTTATTCATTATAAGTGGATATGATCACCCCAAATTAGAAAATAGACCATACCTTTAGTGTCCTCTTCTTAGAACTATTTTCTAAGTCTAGATCCAATTTTTGATTCCTAATTCTAGTCATTAGACTTGCCTACATAATAAGTTTCATCTTTTGATTCCTCCTATAGATAAAGTTTCTAACTATCTTTTAATTTTCATTACACTTTTATTTTTAGTGGGTTATAGAATATAAAAGTTCCAAATAAATGAAATGTATTATTGTTTTATTATTATCCTAATTTTTCATAATATTTTATCATCTAGGGTATTATATAAATCCCAAATTTGATAAAACATTATGTTTATTAAGAAGTGTTGTCATTGATGTCAAGGTTGATGTCATTGATGTCAATGTACAGGTCAGAGAGAGAATTTGAAGGCAACCTAATGTCTTTCTATTGAGAGAGAATTTGAAGGAAACCTAATGATTTTTCTATTGGATATTGTCAAGGATGATGTAATGGTGTGATAATGTTGTTTTATGAGTGCAAGGTAAGAATTTTTGAGTTATAATCCTTGAGTATAAGGAGTCTTGAAAAGCCTAGTCATAACAAGCATAGTCATATCATGAGCATGTGCATGATGAGCATGAAGAGGATTATACAAATGTATGACATTGTTTAAGTAAAATTTAAGTAATGTGATCAAGGTGTATAATCATCAAAGAGTATTTTAAAATCATTTTTCAAAATTTTCAAGTGTTTGAACCTAGTAAGATACTTGAGAAGGTTTGTACATAGGATGCTTAGTCTTATGCATGAAGGACCATTGTGTCCTAGTGAGATGGATGCATAGAGGAATAAAAGGATATATAATTTTCCTTGATAATTCATATGATTCATTAGATCACTTAGGTGATTTTCAAGGTGAGCCTACATGGGTAAGACCTTAAAGTCCAAATCTGTAACTAGACTAGTTCTAGACCCTGCCTAACCCAATGAGGTGTCATGATGTGTTTTCAAAGTATATGAAGGATTTAAATTATTTTTTTATTATAATATATTTTTATTTATTTTTTATCTAAGGTTTTTATAGTTTTTACAATCGTTATAAGGTTCATTTCAAGGCCTAATATGACTTGTAGGTCAAGGCATATAGAGAAAAGAGAGAGAGCATGGCCTAATGGGATATGAGTTTATATTTTCAAGGAAATTATGGATATTTGAGTGTTTAATAAGTTATTTAATGTTTTTTAAATTATTTTTACAAATTTTTAGGTCAAAATTTGAAGGTTAAGGTAAGAAAATGTATTTTGAGGTCTCTCATGTGTACAGAATGAAGGCTTCTCAACCTAAGAAGGACTTTCAAGTGTTCATTGGCACATGTAAAATATGAATGGGAACTTAGTAAATTCATGGTATATGGGTAAATTTACTATCTCAAATTTTTATTCATGTGTTTCTATAATGAGGGTCTAAGCTTTATGAATGATCGTTAAGACAAGAAAATGGTTTAAACCCTCTCTAAAACCCTAACAATGACCCAATGTGAAATATATTGATCAAAAGTGATTTGAATGGATTGGTATGGATATAAAAGTTAATTTAGGTTGTATTAAACTCTATAAATCACCTTTATCTATGATTTATTCTTTAGGTGAGTTAGTCGACCCTACATGAAAAGCCTTATTTCACAGAAATTTATTGTAGTAGTTAGAGTTGACTAGGTCAAAGTTGCTAAATAGATGGAAGAAAAATATTGAGACTTTTTAGTTTTTTTTCATGGTAATTTTTAATTATTTTATATCCCTCAGGTACTCCAAAATGGTCATCCAAGCTGACTAGTCACTAATAGACTTAATCATGCAGACAGTGAGAAAACTAGGCAAAACTGAGAAGTTGATTAGGGTTGTGTTATCATGGATTACGAATGAATCTAAGTTCATGAATAATTTGTTTAAAATAATTAATACATTTTGATATTATATATAATTTTTAGGAGGTTAGTAAATATGATGAAAATGTTACTCATATGTTGACCTATCTAGTATAGATGAGACAGTGAAGGTTTAAGGTTATGAGATTGGTTTGTAAGACCAATATTATCATTTGAACATGTTATATTTACATATAATATTTATTTAATGTCTAAAAATACCATTAAAATTCATTATAAGTATTTTAAAATGATAATATATGTGCTAAAAGGTTATTACCACCATGATTGGTCTTTAAAACAAATTGGCAGTTCTAGGTAAGCAAGTTGCAAAGATGAGTTTCAGACTCTATACCTTTAGATAATGTATATAATGCACATTAGTTTGTTTTTTGGAAATTATATTTCCTATATATTATTTTTATAATCTTTGAATTTAGTGTAAAATGTTGAAACATAAAAGCCAGAATGGCTTGTCTAGCTAAGTGAGGTCTGAGAGAGAGAAGGTCAACAAATTGGTCTATAAGACCAATAATTAATGTTAGATATTATGATATTTTTATTATAGGCTGTTATAATTATTTTTTAATGTCATATTAATTCATTGGAATATGTTTATTATGTCCCTTCATGTGTCATATGTTCAATTTTTCATGATTGTGTTTTGAGGCTAGTTGACAATTCTAAGTGAGTTATTTGCAGAAAAGGGTTTAAGTCCTTTTGACCTGAGTTGTGAACTCTAAATCACATGCTTATTATCCTAAGGTCATTTATATTTTTTATACATGTTTTCTTCCATGTTTATTTTGATAAATTATGTTTATGCTTCATTTTTTCAAGATAGACTTTCTAGGTATGTACATGCCTAATTATGAACAGTGTTAATGGCATGCTTCAAGTGGTGGTGGAAGCTAAAAGGTGTTATGGAGCCTATATGAGCTTATAATGTGTATATTTGAGTTTAATATTATATGTTTCTACTGTATGAAGTGTTTAAATTTTTTCCATGTAAGGCAAAGTATAATGTGTCCTAAATAGACCTAATGGGATTAGGTCTCCATGAGACCTAAAGGTGAGATAAAGCCTAATTGAGGTGGGTCAGACCTAAATGGAATGAAATATTTTTTTATTAATCTATATGATATGTATAAATATCTATTCCTTGGTTGAAATAAGAGTTTAAGGGTGTTTGACTGACTAAAAAAGATATGAACAAGAGACTTATATAAATACTAGGCAGTTTAGGGCCTATTGGGTATGAAGAATGCAAGAAAATAAAATAAAATATTATAGATTATAAGGTCTTGTAGACCATAATATGAGTTTAAAGGATATATTATGAATAAATTATAGAGGTTATGTGCATGAAAATCAAGATTATATGACCTAATCAAATCAAGAAGAGGATTGGTTGAGTGAAGAAGTTTAGAAGGCAGTTTAAGAGAGAGAAAAGAGAGAAAAAAGCTAAAAAAAGAGATCATCATTTATTTTATAAAAAAGTGTTTAAATGTAATCAAGGGTTTTCAGTGGATTTAGTGCTGAGTGGTTTAGGGGGTTGGTGCCTCCTTATAATTTGGTGCTTGTCAAAGCCTAGCTGAGTTGTTACTTAGCTAGTTAGGGTTGGTGCTCCATATGAAGTGGATGCTTCACTAAATTTGGTGTTTTCATTATAGTAAAATAGTATATTTGTATATATAAATTCATGTTCTCCCCCTTGAGGATTTACCACATATGTGATGTGTTATTTTGTTTTATGCTCTTGTGGATAGGTGTTTATGCATGTTAGATCTATATGATTATTTGAATGTTTCATGTTTTCTTAAGTGTAATTGATAAGTAATTTTTTTTTTGACTAATTCACCCCTCCTCTCAGTTGTTTTTATTCCAAAATTTGGTATCAGATCCTAGACCTTTGAATAAAGGTCTAAAATCCTAAAGAAGAACCTAAAATCAAGGATGGCCAATCAGTAGGTTCATGGTGACTCTCCACCAATAAGGATCCATTATTTAATGGATATAATTATGCCTTTTGGAATGTCAGGATGAAGATATATTTGATGTCTCAAGTTCATGATATTTGGTAGCCAGTTTTAGATGTCTATAGTGCTCCTCCTTTTCCACCAACTAATGCAATAAGTAAGAAGGCTAGTGAAAACAAATCCAAGGTAATAAATGCCATTATTTTTAATATATAATAGGTAGAGCTTTTGAAAGTGATGCACTATGTATCATCCAAAGAGATATTGGAAAAATTAAATACCATCTATGAAGGAGACACCAAGGTAAATATGGCCAAGTTATAGACCCATAGGAGATAATTTGAAAGTCTAAAGATGAATGAATATGAAACCATTACATCCTACCTATTGAAGGTTGATGTATTTATCAATATCATTAGAGTATTGGGAGAAGAATTGAAAGAGTGTATAGTCATGCAAAAGGCATTTTGATTACTAACTCTTAAGTTTAATTCTAAGGTGTCTGTAGTAGAATAAATGCAAGATTTGGCAAAGCTAGAGATGGATGGGCTTCATGCCATCTTGATTGTCTATGAGATGAGAAAAAATGAAAGAAGACCCCATAAGAAGTAATTAGCTTTAAAATATGAAAATAAGTTAAAATCAAATAATTTCAAGGATGAATAATGTTTAGATGTTGATGAATATCAACTAATAGCCTTGTTTACAAGAAAATTGAGGTTTGGCTTTGGTAAGTACAAGGGTAAGTTTACCTTTAAATGTTTCAACTATGGCAAGATTAATCACTTTGAATCTAAATGTCAAAATAAGGATAAATATAAGAATAATGAAGAACATGTTGAGCATCATGGAGATGATAAGAAAGCCTATAAGCCTAAGAAAAATAAGGACTTCAGGAAGTATGAAGGTAGGAAAGGAACTTTTAAGAAAAATATAAGCTATTATACTAAAGAAGGTAAAGATAACTCTTTGGATGTAAGTGACTCAAGTGCATCTAATAGTGATGATAGTAGTAATGAAATTAAACATGACAATAATGAAACCTTGTTCATGGTAATAGAATCAGATAATGAGGGTTTCTCAAATAGGAAAGGTCTTATGGTTGGTGTAGAATCAGATATGTTGGGTGAATATTTTTTCAACCAGCTAACTGGCATTCAAAATAGTTCCTATCACCACAACATAGGGAGATTGGTCATCTAAATGTGTAGGTTTGCTGCATCACAAGGAGACAAATCTCTCCTCTTATGAAGGGGAGGTTCCCTATTAAATATGCAAAGGTTATATACTATATATATATAAGTAGAAAGTAAGACACAGGGGTAGAATACATCATCCATCTCTTTTATTTTAGAGATGATGCACATAGACAAAGGAGAAAATCTTGGCTATAAATGTTGAAGGCACTTCTCTTCTTTCAGAAGTGTCACTACAAGAAAAAGTAGGAGTTTCTTTCAGATAATGAAATAACCAGTGATCAAAAGGGGTGCAGTAACAGCAAGATGAAATAGAGCACAAAGTCTCCACCTCAACTACCCAAAGAGTATATCACAAAGGATATTGGGGGCACAAAGTCATCCTAGAATCCTTAACACAAAAAGAAAAGAAAAACATAGATTGAAAACAACTGTGAAAGTACAAAGTCTTCCCACAGTTGGTTCTAGGACACTTCCCTATTACCTTCACTAATTATAGTTACCAAATTAAATGAATGAGGACACCTTCAGATGACACAAGTCAGAACAACACAAAGTCTAGAAAACCCTATTTTCTCATTCAAATAACAATGAAAATGAAATTACAACTTGAGCTCAAAGTCTCAGTCTTCTTCTTTCAAAATGGGTAAAGTTTTGCTCTTGTAAAATGAAAGTCTCCTTGTAACAAATGAGAGATTACAATATATAGCACTCCAAGAAAGACTTGGGCATTTATTTTCCATAAAACGGCCCATGTTTTGCATTCAATGCCTTGAATACATTTCCAAGTTTGTCAAAGGACTACATTGAAAATAAGGTATTTGTCTTAACTATGGTGTGTCATCTCATCCCATATGTCTTCTCCCAAGTCTGGATCATCTGGTCTATCCCCTCTAATGTCTGCGTAGCTGTCCATTTGTCTTTACTTCATGGAAGGAAAAAATAAGTTGCTTCCTTAAATTACAAGCCAAGATACGTGCTTAGTGGACTATTCCACCTATTGAAATTACTTCTGCACATACATTTCAGGGTTTTCCCTCTTTCTACTTTTGTCTTTTCCAGCTTTGTCTCTTCCTGCTATGATTTGAGCTATCAAGCTATCTTTTTAGCCAATCACTTGGTTCTTCCTTCAAGTTCCATGCTTTATTTGAATTTCAATAGATATTCCTTTACCTTAAATTTGATGTCTTTGGGGACATCATTGGTTGACTATTTCAATGGTTCAGGTGGCCTTCTCAACTCCTTAGTTCAATCACCTCCTTGGTTCAATCACTTTATTGATTCAATTACTTTATTGGTTCAATCACTTTCATGCTCCTTGGTTGAACCATCACTTTCATTTGAACTTGCCTTTGGAATCATCCATGTTTATTCTCTCTTTGCTTGAGGCCACCTTTGAACTTTTGAACCATGTTGGACCATTGAACTTTGAACTCTTTTGGTTCAAAGTTCAATTGGTTCATTGGTTTATTCTATGTCTCGCTCAAACACTGCTTCCTTTATCTTTCTAAGCTTTGGTTGAACCTTTGAACCTTGAACCCATTTAACTTTTGAACCAAAGTGGTTCAAAGATCAATGGTTCAATGCCTTTGTCCTTTATCATTTCCCAGTTGAACTCTTTTGATTGAACCAAGGCATTGAACCAATCTTGGAAACGACTGAGTGTTAGAAGCTTGCTCTTTTGACTGAACTCACCTAGAAAAGCTTTTTTAACCTATTGAACCAATGAATCCCTTCATGGAAAAAGCTTAAAAATGAGGAGTTTGAAAGCTCAAAACAAATTTTGAGAAGGGAAGAGAGAAATTTTGGTCCGATGAACCAAAATAGTTCATAGGTTGTCCCAAAAATGTCACTCATTTTTTGGGGACAATAGCTGGCTCCAGTTGTGGAACTTCCTTCAGTTGAAAACTTGAAATACAGCTAAGAGGAGTAGAAACTAGAATCTTTGGTGCCTTAAAGTGTGCCATTGGGCTATGGAGTCACACCACCCAAGAAGAAAAGCTCCAAAAATGAAAATGAAAAGCACAAAATAGAACTAAAGACTATACAAATATACATATGTATAGATGATCTTATCTGATGCCTCAAGATTTGAAGCACTTCAGATGTTGCCCACTACAAGATAGTGAAAATGGTGTGCCATCCTGATAAACTAGTAGGAAACCATTTTGTCCCCAGAAATAGTGACAGGTGAATGGAACTCTCCACTAGGAAACCAATTTTTTGCATCTTCCTCTTGGCCTTTTCTTCTTCTTGTTCCATGGTAGGACATGGTCTTCAAACTAAAAACCATAACTCCTTGATCTCCCTACAAAGATTTCCTTTTGTTAATTTCAGAGTACAGTAGTATGGTCCACCACCATAGCTTGTTGTTCTACTAGTTCAATCCAGCACATGCTTTGATTGTCAACATCAAACTCCTGACAAACCATCAGCTCAACATCTCCTTTGGTGTGAAGGATTTTGACCTCTTCACCCTGAGCAGTTTTCAATTTGAGCAAAAAAGATCCACATCTAGCTATGGAAGGATTGCAGCCATCAGATTCTAGGATCCAAGCATCATCAAAAGCTAATCTTCTATCAAATTTCTCTTCATCAGAGATGGAAGATCCTTCTTGATTTATACTGCACCCTACTAATTCTTTTGATGCCTGATTTGGATCAAATCTTGGATTGCCAGCCATGAGACTTTGATTAGCTGAGACATGAGCATCCTTTATGGTCAAGGAGTAATTACCCCTACCTGAAGGCTCAAACAAAATTTGAGTAGCAGGGGCTGACATTTGGGTAACCACAATCTTTGCCTCAGACATGTCTGCACCTAGTTCTCCACCAATGTTTAATTGCTTAGGATTGGCTTGCAGGAATTCAAACTCAGTCATTTGAATTTTGGATTTCTTGACATGATCAATCATGTCAAATGACTGATATGGATTTAGAAGAGAGGATGAGAGTTCATCCTTTTAGTTTTTGGAAGGGGGAGGACTGATCTGTGAAGTTGAAGTAGAAGGTGAAGAGATGTTAGATGTACTAACCTTATTAGAAATCATTGGGTCCTTTGACTAGAAAGGCAGAGTGGTTCCCCACTTAGAAATTGGAATTACAAGTTAGGGTTTCTCCTTTATCTTCTCTTTGTTGGCCTGTTCAGCTAACTGATTCTTAGACCTAGTGAATACTGCGTATAATCCTTCGACTGCTTCACCTTCACTTCTAGGTTCATCCTATAAAATTAGGAAACCAATGTGGGAGTCATCAGCTGATTCCTCTAGATCCTCCCTAAAGAGATCAGTGCAATTTTCTTACTTAAACTTAGGTTGGAAATAGGAAACATGTTTTATTTCCAGATATCCAACTATTGAGTTGGTTAGAGGTGCTTCAAGGGCAAGGTTCCTTTGTGGGGGAGGAAAATGATTTGGTTGCCCTTGACTTCTGGTAGCATTGCCTTGATATGGTTGATTAGGTAATGTCCTCCTTGGTATATCTTTAAATAGAGGAGCAGAAGACATATCTTGGGCCATATGCCTTTTCAAGGCTAGCAGTTCATTTGCCAGCTTTTACACCTTTTGATCAGTGGTGGTTATAGATGACTTCTCAGAAGATGAAGAAGATTTAGCTCTGGTAGGGTCTCTCCTTATCTTTTATGCCAAGATAAGGTCATCTTCTAGCTTAATAGCCAAGTCCTGAGTAGCCTCAACGTCTATGTGTCTAGCCTGTCTCAATAGAAAACTCACTTCAGGTAGTTGTGAGTTGATGAAGAAACACATGAGATTCTAAGGTGTCGACTGGGTGATCATGGGAATCCTATGCCTTAGCTTGTTAAACCTGGCAATGAAGTCCCTCATGGGTTCATGGGGTTCCTTCTTCATCTGAGTGAGCTAGGCCAGAAAAGCATGTGCATCCTCTACAAGCTTGAACTTGGCTTCAAACTTGGCTTTGAGTGTATCCCAATCAGTCATTGATCCAACTTGCAGATGGTAGAACCAGTCTACAGTAGCACCTTGTAGTGTCTCCATAAAAATCCTGATTGCCATGTCTTTAAATTCCACCCCTATAACACCATAGGCTATGCTAAAGGCTACAATTCTTTCATTAGGGTGAACTATCCCATCACCAAAGAATTTGGGGAAATTCTTTCTTAAACTATGTGGGAGTTCATGCAGAGGTGGAGTCAAGTTGAGTGGACCAAAAGAGTTACCCCAGGGGCCTTAAACTACCATGATTTAATTATGTAAAATAGGGATAATAAATTTGGGTGGAGTGGCCAGATTGTGAATCAAAAATGGAAAAGGACTAGCCCTATTTTAGCTTAAGGCTTGAGGCTTCAAACTATGCACTTTTTTCTAGTAGCTCTAGTTTTGCAGACCAGATAAAATAATGGAGGTGGAGGATGATGGTAAGGCTATAATGAATAATGGGTAAGACAAAAAATGGAGTCACAAAAGTCTATATAATGGATAAGGGAAGGAACTGCTTCAATCTAAAACTTGAGGCTTCAGACTGCACGTTCATCCCCAGTGGAGTCACCAAAAATTATTGGGCAAATATTTTGTCGACCAGCTAACTGGCATTTAAAATAGTTCATATCACCACAACATAGGGAGATTGGTCATCCAGATGTGCAAGTTTACTGTATCACAAGGGGACAAATCTCTCCTCTCATCAAGGGGAGGTTCTCTATTAAATATGCAGAGGCTATATACTATATATATAAGCAAAAAGTAAGACACGGGGGTAGAATACATCATCCATCTCTCTTTTTTTAGAGATGATGCACATAGATAAAGGAAAAAATCTTGGCTATAAATGTTGAAGGCACTTCTCTTCTTTTAGAAGTGTCGCTATAGGAAAAAGCAAGAGTTTCTTTCAGATAATGAAATAACCAGTTATCAAAAGGGGCATAGTAATAATAGGATGAAATAGAGCACAAAGTCTCCACCTCAACTGCCCAAAGAGTATATCACAAAGGATATTGGTGGCACAAAGTCATCCCAAAATCCTCAACATAAAAATAAAAGAAAAAGATAGACTAAAAACAATTGTGAAATCACAAAGTCTTCCCACAGTTGGTTCCAGGACACTTCCCTATTACCTTCACTAATTCTACTTACCAAATTAAATGAATGAGGACACCTTTAGATGACACAAGTCAGAACAGCACAAAGTCTATAAAAACCTGCTTTCTCATTCAAATAATAATGAAAATTAAATTACAACCTGAGCTCAAAGTCTCAATCTTATTCTTTCAAAATGGGCAAAGTTTCGCTCTTGTAAAATGAAAGTCTCCTTGTAACAAATGAGAGATTACAATATATAGCGCTCTAAGAAAGACTTGGTCACTTGTTTTCCATAGAACAACCCATGCTATGTGTTCAATGCCTTGAATGCATTTCCAAGTTTTTCAAAGGATTGCATTGAAAATAGGGCAGCTATCTTAATTATGGCGTGTCATCTCATGCCATATGTCTTCTCCCAAGTCTGGATCATCTGGTCAGTCCCCTCTGATGTCTGCACAGTTATCCATTTGTCTTTACTTCATGGAAGGAAAAAATAGGTTGTGCCCTTAAATTGCAAGCCAAAATACCTACTTAGTGGACTATTCCACCTAATAAAATTACTTCTGCACAGACATATTAGGCTTTTGCCTCTTTTTGCTTTTGTCTTTTCCAACTTTGTCTCTTCTTGCTACGATTTGAGCTATCGGGATATCTTTTCAGCCAGTCACTTGGTTCTTCCTTCAAGTTCTATGCCTTATTTGAATTTCAATAGATATTCCATTACCTTAAATTTGACATCTGTGGGGACTTCATTGGTTGACTATTTCAATAGTTCGGGCAGCCTTCTCAGCTCCTTGGTTTAATCACCTCCTTGGTTTAATCACTTTACTGGTTTAATCACTTTATTGGTTCAATCGCTTTCCTGCTTCTTGGTTGAACCATCACTTTCATTTAAACTTGCCTTTGGAATCATCCATGTTGCTTCTCTCTTTGCTTGAGGCTGCCTTTGAACTTTTGAACCATGTTGAACCATTGAACTTTGAACTCTTTTGGTTCAAAGTTCAATCGGTTCATTGGTTTATTTTGTGTCTCACTCAAACACTGCTTCCTTTATCTTTCTAAGCTTTGGTTGAACCTTTGAACCTTGAACCCGTTGAAATTTTGAGCTAAAGTGGTTCAAAGCTCAATGGTTTAATGCCTTTGTCCTTTATCATTTTCCAATTAAACTCTTTTGATTGAATCGAGGCATTGAACCAATCCTGGAAACAATTGAGTGTTAGAAGCTTGTTCTTTTGACTAAAGTCACCTGTAGAAGCTTTTTTAACCTGTTGAACCAATGAATCCCTTCATGGAAAAAACTTAAAAATGAGGAATTTGAAAGCTTAGAACAAATTTTGAGAAGGGAAGAGAGAAATTTTGGTCTGATGAACCAAAATAGTTTATAGGTTGTCCCAAAAATGTCACTCATTTTTTGGGGACAATAAGATAAAGAATCTAAAGTGAATCTTGAGGTAGAATTGGTAAGTTCCCTAAAGGAGTTGAAGTTCTAAATAAGAAATACTCACAAACTAAGATCATTAGTTGAGGACTATGAGGATTATATTAGATTATTTGAGTAGATACTAAGTAACACCTATAAGGAGTATGATTAAATCATCAATCAGATTGAAGGATAAATGGAGATAGTTAATGCAAACCTAAAGGCCAAAGAGGAAGAATGCATCAAGTATGAAACTAAATTGGAATCCTTGAAAGATGATTTGTATCAAGAATATAGTAAGATAAATATCTTTGTGAAGTTTGAAAAGAGAACTAAGGTTCTAGATGACATATTGAGTAGTCATAAGTCTACAAGCAATAATATAGGTCTTGGTTTCAAAGAATATCAAAAAGATGAATCTCAAGTTAAGAATAATTTTGTTGAATACAAGAAGGTCAACATAAAAATACCTATCAAACAACCTAATGATATGAGGTATGTTAGTTCATTCAATGGTTAATATTTTGTATGTAGTCATTTTGGTCATAGAGCAAGAGAGTGTACAAGACCCTCTAAGAATGAGTTCTCATGGGAATATGGAAGGAGTCATAATTCACATTAGTCAAATGATATGTATAAGGTGGTTTGTTACAATTTTCATAATATAGGACACATTACAATAATATTTTCCTAATAGAGGTAGAAGGTCATCAAGTCAAAATAGGAGGTTTGAAGCCCCTAGAGTGCAAGAAAGAAGGCAAATGAATGTATGGAAACCAAAGAGAGTAAAAATGAATCAAAGTTAGTATACAAGATCAAGTGGACTATTTGATGTGATAGGGAATTATTCAGATGTGAAATCAAGTTATTAATGCCTATTGTCATCCCACATTGATGATCAAATGGTTGATGAAGAATTCAAGCCTATATTTAAAATCAAGCTTAAAAGGATACTAAAGGATATTTAGTCTTGTGAAAGCATGGAGATCTAGGAATATAATGAACTTGTGATGTTTTATTTATTTATGGAAATAGGTGACTCCATTAGGCTTCATGGAGACACTATTCAATTATAAAAGGCATGGTGGATGATTGGTTTGAAGGGAAGATATTCATGTTGTTGTCTAATCTTGATCTGTGTTGAAGTAGTATTGAAATCTGAGTTAATTTTGAAGGAGGTATGCATGGATCAAGGGGGAGAATATTACATTAAAGTTTCATATTTTTTGGATTGAAATTTTGTTTCCAAAAAGGTGTGATTGTAGATTACAATATGTATGATTATTTATCATTAATGTCAAAGGGGAAGAAAGTCCAAGAAGAGAGTTTAACCAGATTAGGGGAAATAAGAGTGATTAGATTGAAGATTTTTTTTCCATCAACAACAAAGGGGGATTTTTTTTAGAATAATTATAATTTATGTCAAGTATAATGTCATTTTATGCCAATTTTGATGTCATTGATGTTATTGTGTAGGTTGGAGAGAGAATTTGAAGGCAACCTAATGTATTTATATTAAGAGAGAATTTGAAAGTAACCTAATGATTATTCTATCGGATATTGTTAAGGTTGTTTCAGTGGTGTGAGAAAATTATTTTTTGTGATAATGTTATCTAGTGAGTACAAGTTAATAATGTTTGGGTGTTAATCCTTCAGTACATGGTATTTTGAGAAGCCTAGTCATATCATGAGCATGTGCATGATGAGCATGAAGAGGATTGTGAAGATGTATGACATTGGTTGAGGAAAATTTAATTCATGTTATCAATGTGTATAATCATCAAAGATTGTTTCAATATTAGTTGTCAAAATTTTTAAGTGTTTTAACCTAGTAAGAAACTTGAGAAGGTTTATGCATAAGATGCCTAGTCTTGTTCATTAATGAGCATGGTGGCCTGGTGATATAAATGTGAAAAGGCATAATAGGATCTATAAGTTTTATTTATCATTCATGTGATTATTTTTATCACTCGGGTGAGTTTCAAGGTGAGACTATAGGGGTAAGACCTTAAAGTCCAAATCTATAACTAAACTAGTTCTAGACCCGGCCTGACCCAATGAGGGGTCATGAAGTGTTATTAATGTATATGAAGGATGTAAATTATTATTTTATCATAATATATGTTTATTTAGTTTTTATATGATGTGTTAAAATCTTGGAAAATGGTTATAATGTCATTTTCAAGGCCTAATATGACTTATAGGTCAAGGCTTAGAGAGCAAAGAGAAAGAGTATGGACTAATGGGGTATGAGGATATATTTTCAAGGAAATTATGGATATTTGAGAATTTTTATATATATTTCATGTTTTTTCAATTATTTTTTACCAAGTTTTAGGTCAAAATTTGAAGGTTAAGGCAATAAAAAGTGTTTTGAGGTCTCTCATGCACACAAAATGAAGGGTTCTCAACTTGAGAAGGACTATCAAGAATTTATTGACATGTGTAACCTCTAAATGGGAACCTAATACATTAATGGTATATTTTTAAGTTTCATATATTAAATTTCTAATCATTGGATTCTATAATGAGGGGCTAAGATTAATGAATGATCATTCAGACTAGAAGATGTTTTAAACCCTCTAAAACCCTAATAATGACCTGATGTGAAATATATTTATCAAAAGTTATAAAAATGGATTTATATGGATATAAAAGTGATTATAGGTTGTATTAAACTCTCTCATTCACCTCCATGTGTGATTTAGTCTTCAAGTGTGTGAGTGGACCCTATAGGAAAGGCCTTATTTCTCAAAAAATTATGTAGTAGTAAGAGTTAACCAAATCAAAGTTACTAAATGGATGTAGAATAAATATAGAGACTTGTGGTTTGTTTCCATGGGGGTTTATGATAAATTTATATCCCTCAAGTGTTACATACTATTCATCCAATTTTATTAATTGCCAATAGACCTAATGGTGCAAACAGTGAGAAAACTAGGAAGTGAGAAGTTGATTAGGGATGTGTTATCATGGATTAGGGATGAATCCAAGTGCATGAATAAATTTTTTTAAACCTGTAATGCATGTTCATGTTGTATATAATTTTTTATAGGTTATTAAACATGATGAAATTGTTACTCATAAGTTGACCTATCTAGTACATATGAGATAGTGAAGGTGTAAGGTTATGAGATTGATCTACAAGACCAATAATGTAATTTGACCATGTTATCTTTGTATATGAGATATTTATAATTCTATCACAAGATCATAAAAATTCATTTTAACTATTTTAAAGTGATAATATAGGTGTTGATAAGAGATGAAGAATGAGATCATCATATTTTGTATGATAAATAAAGTGATATAAAATTGATCAAGTGTTTTATGTGGTTTATTTGGTTCTAAGTCATCTAGGGGGTTGTTTCCTCCTTGCAACTTGGTTCTTGTTAAAGCTTAGCTAAGTTGGTTCTTAGCTAGTTGGGGTTGGTGATCCATGTGAAGTGGGTGCTTGAATAAATTTTGTGTTTGTCTTATAGGATAGTATTCCATTTAAATATATCATTGGGTTTTATTCCTCTTGATATTTTCCCACATATGTGATGTGTTCTTGTGTTTTATGCTCTTATGGATAAGCATTTATGAATGCTAGATCTATATGATTATTTGAATGGTTAGTGTTTGCTTAAGTGGAATTGATAAGTAAGTTTTTTTTAAGACTAATTCACCACCCCCCTCCCCCCCTCTCAGTCATTTTTCTTACAACAATTTTGGATGGACCAACCCTCTTGGTTGGTTTTTAAAGTGGACTACCAATATTTTACAACACTTAAATCAATGGAGAGGGATAAAATACACTATAATACCATTCATATTCCTTAAATTTGACATATTGATAAACTATCACATTATACTAACTTTTTACACCTTTGATTCTCATTGTATACACAATATAGATAGTTCAATCTTCAATATATTCTCAATTAAAACATGAAAATGCACAAGATATTAAAATAATTTAAATTTAGAAAAGTGTACCAATCTCTTACATATAAAGCATTCATTTGATTATGTCTTTAATTGTTTTATGAGGAAATTTCTTTAACACATAAATACTTGTGTTACACATCTATTCCCAATGTGGCATGACAATGACCATTTTGTATATCATGTATTTGGCAGTCTCTTGACAGACCAGTTATTTATTTCTATAACACAATTTTGTTGAGGGTTTTAGTAAATTGTGAACATGGGCATGTTTATTTCATACTTCATGTATTTTTCAATATTTATGATAAACCAATTATTACTTTATAGAACCCAATTTTATTGAGTATTATAGGAAATCTTGAACTCCCTCTTTATCTTTGCCATCATGAAAAAACTATCAAACTCAAATTTTTCTTCACCTCCATTGTTAAAACACAACACCTTGGTATTATTCCCACTTTCTTGTCAAATAAAAACATTATGCTATAAATACAAACACCCAAGCTTCATTAAGTTTATATTAAATATTATTATTATGTGTATCCTTATAATATGTGTATCTTGCTATAAAACTACTACATCTTATGTATTTTAGCTAACAAGCCTGTTGAAGACAAATGTGTCCAGTTTGATTACTTGAGATTTTCATAGTTGAAAGAGTATTAAGGCTCGTATAAATTGTAAACAATTCTAAAAACAAATTAGGAAAATACCTAATTTCATTATCTCTAATCTCAAATTTTCCATTTTATGTAGATCCAGGTATGGAATTTTATTTTCATCTGAAAATATGAAAAATTTGGAAATAATTTATTAAATTGATTGAAAATATTCTAAATTTTTGATGTACTTTCCAATTATGTGTTGATAATCAATGTGGCCAATGGTCAATTTTAATTAAGATAATTAAATTCCTTACATTTGGCCCAGAGTTGCTTCCTATCAAACAATCTGATAAGATAGGGTATCAATAATATAAGTTGTAATTGTCTTATTGATCACCCTTTTTTGGTATTTCTATATGGATTTATATTTTAAAATAAAATTATGAGTTATTATTAAATTAATAAAATTGTCATTGGGAAGTCAAAAAGATAAACATATTGTCATATTATTTTTAGTACCAAAACCTTTTTTGTTAATTATAGTTAAGTGTTGGAATTACCCTCAAGAAATTATGGGTCTCAATCCACAATGACTCAAGACCTATGTTGTTTGGTGAAACCTGGTCAATATATTATGATGATTTTTATTGTATTCTCCATTACTATATGAATTATCCTCCATTAATTAAGAAATTAGGGATTTAATGTATCAAAGGTCTAATGTATCAATCCCTTGTGTCATGGTTTACCTTTTAGCACTAGTTGAGGTGAAGATTGCTTAGAAATTTTAACAATAGAATATGCATAACACAATTAGTAGAAAACTATAAGTCCTTAGTTTTAAGTGTGCATATAATTATAGACACCATATCAATGTTGATGTTTGATAATTATTTTTCTATTTTTTCATATGTCTACATATGTTTATCATTGTTCCTTGTTTATCATTGAAAATTATTTATCAATGCCCTTTGTTTATCGATGCTTGTGTTTGATAATTATTTTATTTTTTACATAGGGGAATATGGACATCATATATGTCTTGTGTATAATTATTTTCCATGATATGATCAATGTGTGTTTCAAATATTTGTATTATTTTTATTTTTTGAAGAAAAAGTGATAACCTTTAATTTTACTCCAATTTTTAATGGTAGGAAATTGAATGGCTCATATTATATACCTATTATCCATGGTATTATCACTCTTTTACATAACATAATTAGTAAACTATTATAAGATTTAAATAATCAAGCATTGTGAATAATATCTTATACTCTTATCGAATACATAGTAATAAAAAAACATTCCACATTGCATAACTAATTATTGGTAAATTGACAATAGTTCACTAAGTTTCTTTTGGTGGATTGAGGAATATTGAAGCATCAATTGTGAGGAATATCAAATACTAATATAAGCCTCGTTTTCATAACCCATAATTAGTAAACTAATAAAATATGAGTAATATAATGAGAAAATTATGTACAAACACTCTATAGATGTTGAAATGGAATAGGGTGATGGTGCATGATCTCCTAAAAATCTTGAAATGAAACAACTGAATGGTGTGCAAGTAACTTGTCTAACTTTAAAATTTCCTAGTCAAGGAGCACAATGTATTCAAATAAGGATATCTTTTAATCTATTTGAGAATATACAATCTTAATGGGAATTAACAGAAGAATGAAAAATGATATTTAACCACTTTTATGGGACCCACAAACAAGTTAGATTGAAACTAGAACATATATATGGTTAAGGTGATCTAAATGGAAATGAGGAGAAAAATATAGTAAACTAATGTTAACATTTAATTTTACCATCCGAACACATTACATGCCAATAATAATGCATGGGATAATATAATGGATGGAGTAATAAATTGAAACATGGAGCTCAACTTCTAGCATGACAGTCCATGTTAAATGTAGTGGTTGGTTATACTCATAATTAAGAATATATTATGAGCACAATGAGCCTTGAGCATAGCCATTTGGTATGTTCAATATGGAATACCACATTGATAGTTGAACTCCACTTCCCCATTAGTTACTCAATCTACTAGTGCTATGTTGTTATTTTAAATAAAATGGGTAATTTATTATTATAAAGAAAACATGTAAGAATAGGTTGGAAGTATATGTTAAATGTACTAGTTGGTTATGTTAAAAATCAAAGATATTTTATGAGCACATGATCCCTAAGAATAACATTTTAGTATTTTCACGCTCCCATTTGTTACTATATCAAATTACTTTATCTATTTATAATAATAATCTCCATTGGTAGATGGACTAACTGGTACAGATGTGGAGGCAAACTATCAATGTGGTAGTCCATGTTGAGTGTAAGATTGGTTAAGATTAGTTCTCATTTCACTCATAAAATATCATCAATTTTAAGTGTAACCAACTAGTACATTTAGTGTGGACTTCCATGCTAGTAATTGATCTCCACGTACCCACTGGTAGATGAAGTAACTAGTAGGGACATAGAGGTAAACTATAAGTGTGGAAATTGATGTTAAACATATTGGTTGGTTAACTCATAATTATGGATATTTTATGAGATGAGCATTGATCATAACCAATTGATATGTTAAATGTGGACTAACAAGTTGGTAGTTAACCTCCATGTCCCACTAGTTATTATGTCTACATAAAAAACATGATTTTAACCCATTACCTTCCTTAGTTATAATAATAAAATTGCAACAAATAAAGCCTTACCTACAAGGTAATGGATGGAGTGTTGGTAAATGGAGTAACTAGTGGGGACTTGAAGTTTAGTAGACAACAATATATTCTAAGTTAAATGTATTGTCTGGTTACACTCAACATGTATTCCAATTCCAATTTCCATGTTAGTGGGTCCCATAAAAGTAGTCAACTACCATTACTCATCATTTAGTAATTATTACCTTAATGTCCATTAAAATTAGTGTGTAAAATTAATATTTAATTTCAATTGAAATATTTTGCTCTCTGAATGAGAAAATTAAAATTTGTGAGTATAGTAATGTGTCATTCCCTTATTCCATTTTAATGTCTATAGGATAATTACGTAAAGCATTAAAATTTACTTACTTTATTTACAACAACAACAATAAAAAATAAATCCTTATCTTATAAATAAATTGCCTTATATAAGTATTTCTTTGTTATTATTTTTATTATAAATAAAATAATTAAATAAAGTACCACTAGATAAAGTAACCTTTGGGGACATAGAGCTCAAGTGTAGGTGTGATTTTATATGTTGAATTATTAGTTGGTTATATTTAGTACTCATACATTAATTGGATTGGATCAATTATTAGATCCTTGGTCATGAGCATAACTTAATGGTATATTTAGCATGGGTTTCTATGTTAGTAGTTTACCTCCACATCCACTCTAGTTATTATA